>CM021102.1:216920260-217165047 GCA_007115665.2 Sequoiadendron giganteum
AAGTGGGGATTGGATTTTGTGGGACCCATTGATCCCCCATCAAATTGTAAGTCTTATATCTTGGTATGAATTGATTATGTAACTAAGTGGGTAGAAGTCAAGGCCATGAAGCATGCGAGAGATAAAAAGGTTGCATAATTTTTTTATGAAAAACATTTCACATGATATGGAGTCCCAAGAGAAATAGTAACCGATCAAGGAGCTCATTTTAGCTCAACACTTGTTACAACACTAGTCAATAAATATAACATAAGGCACAAAAAGTCTACTCCTTATCACCCTCAAGCCAATGGACAAGTTGAGGTGATCAACAAAGAAATTGAAGCCATTCTAACCAAAAAAGTCTCTATTCATAGAAAAGATTGGGAAAATAGATTATTAGAAGTAGTTTGAGCCTATAGAACCACTTGGAAAACAACTATAGGCTTCACTCCATTTGAGCTACTATTTGATAGGACAACTATGATGCCCATTGCATTCAAGCACAAGACTCTTAGAACTGCAATAGAGTTAGGGATGGATATTTCTGAGGCACAAAAATAAATAATCATGTAGCTTAATGCTTTAGATGAGATGAAGAAGACAACCTTGCACCAAACTGAGGTCATGCAAAATCAAAGAATCAAATGGCATGACAAATTTATCAAAGAGAAACAATTTTAGCCTGAAGATTGGGTGTTGCTTTATGACTCACAATATCAGGACAATGCAAGAAAATTGAAAATAAGGTGGCTAGGACCATATGAAGTTTTTGAGGTCTTTCCCAATGGAGTTGTTCAGCTCACCACCATTGACCCTGTCAAATTCAAGTTACTAGTCAATGGTCATCATCTCAGATTGTATCACAAGCCATCTTCCAAAGAAGAGTTCTTGTAGCAATTCATCCAACATGTAGCACCCAAGCTTCCTACAACCGAAGGAAGTGGACCTAGTGTTCCTCCTTCTGGCTAATTAAGGTACGTAATTGTCATCATAAAGATTTCTACTTTTGCAGAAGTCCATTTCTTCACCCATTCACCCATCCACCCATCCGTCACCACCTTTCTCTCTCTTCCATCACTTTATTCCACCTCACATCATTCCACTTTATCATCATTAATTGCTCAATTTATTTCCTAAAAATGTGAATAGTACTTTCTCCATGATCTTTGCAATGTATCCTCCACACATTCAGGTATGTGTGCATTAATTTCTCTCTTAATTATCTTTTTAGTGCATTCATTTAATCATTGTACGTTAGTATGGAAATTCACATAATTTTCATAACTCCCTATCAAATCATTACTCCCATCTTGCATGTGTGGACATATATCCAAGTTTAGGTTGGGAGACAGAGGAAAGATGTAAATACATTGCCCACATGTCACTCCATGCTTGTCTATGTCAGCAAATCTAGTTGAGCCAATTTAAAATTTGAAGTGAAGGACAGATCACATATGTGGTGTAACACTAAATTGTAGAAAGGAATTTGTTTTCAGACAAGAATTATAGGAAGGGAATTTTGTAGAGTGATAGTTGATTGTAGACAATGGGAGGTAGACTAATTCGAAATGGACCCTTGGTTCACGATGCCTTATTGTAGGATGCACAGTGTCTGGCCGAATTTAGAAACTTTAACTAGTTCAACTACTTCGTAAAGCTAGACAGTTTTGATGAAGGCATTGCACTAGAGTTCACCAAGACATTTTCTAAAGGAAAAGCCATAGTAAAAAAGCTGGAGGTTGTGGCAATTGATGAAATAAGTGCAGAATTTACAGGGTTATCTACTAATGATGAGCATTACCCTATTTCTAGATCCTCCAAGTCAGCTAGGGCTGTATTCACAATACATTGTGACCCTCCAATCAGTATAGACAAATAGGGTTCCAAAATATCCTCTCTACTTGAGCCATGGAAGTAGTTAGTTGTCCACATTATCATGTACATCACTTGTGAAGGTTGATTGCCAAACCTACATTTAGTACATTTCAAACTTTTGAGTCACATGAGGCACAAGAGGAGGATGAATGTGCCCAACGTCTTATACAACCTTCTCTCTATCATGGCGGTTGAAACTCAAAAAGGTAGGGAAAATTTTGTTTCCCACCATTTCTTGATTAAATTGTTGGTTAAAAAATCTCTACATGATGTACAACCTAAAATGACCTAGGAGGAATTCATAAATGTTGATTAGTTTAGACTTGAGTAGCTGCAATCTAAGTCCTTACCTCAACCACATAGGTATAGCAAGAGATTAAGCATGGTTGAAGCCACCCCTAGTGCTTCAACCTCTGGTGCTGCCTCTAGCATGAATCCTCCTACAACAAAAGGGACCATAGACATTAGTTCCTCTGAAACATAACACTCTAAAAAAGAAAGTTCTTCATCAGATTCTGATGATGATGATGTTCCACTTGAAACCCTAATGTGAACTAGGGCACAAAAGAAGGAGGTAGAGGTAGGAAAAGGAAAAGCCAAAACATAGCTTGTGGATAGAGAGGTGCCAAGTCCTAAGAAGAGAAAGGTTGACACTATTCATCTTGTAGCAAAAGGAAAATGTGAGAGCCCTCTTAAGAAATCAAAACTAGTTGTTGATATTCCTTCACATGAAAACCCTAAGCAAGAAGGTACCCCACATAAAATAAGAAAATCCCCAATGGTGTAGGCAAATGTCAGAGAAAATAAATCATTCGAAAAGGCAGTAAAAGTGACCCTGGCGGATCTTGCTGCCCTTGTAGAGGAAGTTGAAATTTGAGAGCATGAAGAAAACTAGAAGCTCCTACAACAAGACCAAGAATTAGATCAGGAGTTCCTACAACAACTACAAGAACAAGAACAAGAGACCCTATAGTAAGAAGTGGAAGAAGAAATTGTTCCTCCACAACCTGAGCCAATTGAATAGCTTGAATCTATGCAAATAGTACTATATGGGGAGCAACCATCAACAAAAACCCTGGCAAGAATTCATAACCCTCATAATTTTTCAGTACATACAACAATTTTGAATTTATGGGGAGAGATACAAAGGAGGGAGGAAGAATGGAAAAAGGAAAAGAAAATATTGAAAAAGGAAATTCAAAAGAGGGATGAAATAATTGAAGAAAAGAATGAGGACATTGCCTCTCTAAAGGAGAGGGTGGACAACATTGCAACCTTGGTACCACAGATTTTAGAATGCAGAACCCATCCAAGGGTTTTTGCTCTACACCTGAAGGAAAAATATCTCTCTTTTAATTTGTCAAGAAATATCTCAGGTTTGAATCCCTCTATTGAGACTCTCATTGAATTTTTCAATGCTTATAGGATTGCCTCCCCTAAAATGAAGAATTTTTTATGTGAATTTTATTCACATAATTTTGTTGTAACTCAAGACCAAGATTCAAACCTACTGCTCTATGTTGGAGATATCCAATTGAGAGCATTCATGTCTTGGGTGCAAAATGAGATTAGCTGGGGAGAGAAATATAATGCTTATATGAAGAGGGAATCCAATATCCCCTTGGCCATTAGAGATAAATCAAAGAAACCCCAAGGATATTTAAAAAGAATGGCACATAATGTTTTTTAGGACTAGTTATGGTGATATAATTATGCCTTGGATTGAGGTAGTATACAATGAATATGAGGTAAAGAAGACAACAAAAGAGGACACCATAAAAGGATATCTATCATAGAGATGGAACACTTTAACTGATGAGCTGAAACAAGATGAACCTCATTCCATCCAAAACTATGCTACAACAATAAAAAGGATTGAAAGGTACATTCAGCTTGGGAGAACCAAGGGACGACAGTGGCTTCCCTTGAATTTTTAGTCACCTATCCTCATGTGGCTTGTGCCAAAAATTATATTATACCGCTATCACATTGATGAAAAAAATCAAAGATGGAGAAGACTTGATAGATTGGGAGGATTCTACAAGGACCCTAACTCGCACTCAACAAACACTGATATTGGACAATTATCAGTTGCAAATTTTAGAGCTTTGACCAAATAGAAAAATAACTCTTCCCCTTATAGAGGACCAACAAAGCATTAGGTTGGGGGGAGTGATGAGCCTAGTTTTAGGTCCAATTTTGGGTAGAATCTATAGTTTATTTGCTAAAGTTGACATGCACTTTGATATAAAATGTTGATTATTTTATAGAGTTTCCCTCAAACAATATTAAACATTGCGTTTAATTCTATTTGTGCCAGTTTTAATGACATTAGCCTATTATGTGGACTATATATATTAATTTTTCATGTGGTTAATGAATTTTCTTTATGGTGGTTATATATGTGCAATTATTATGCATACTATCATTTCCATGCAAACATACTTGAAGATACTAAGTTGAGAAATGTAGCCGCCGGCTAGTCAGGTAGAGGAATTGTTCAAGGGTCAACTGAAGGATGATGACAGGAGATTCTCCATGTCAGCCGCATGTAACCACTTTGTATTGGTCTTTCATGATGTTGAGAAGATGTAGGCATTACTAGAATGTTGATTCTACGTTTGGACATGCTTATCTAACCGAATTCCTTGCATGTGTAACTGCCCTTCCATTCTTTTCTCTATTTTCCCTAAATGGTGTCCTCTCAGTTAGTGGGAGTTGACTGCCTTGTTTAGTTGATAGTATAAATAAGGTTCAAATCCTCCTTCTTCGAGGGTTGCTGAGTTATTGATGTTGTACGATCTAATAATATACTAGCATTTCCAGACAAGCTATTTTTTGTAATTGCATTTCCCAATGAATAAGATGAAATTTTGATTTGAGAATTTGATTTTATATTAGTTTTAGAGGATACTCATCCAAGGGGGCCCACTTGGTGAGTAATTCTTCCTTTAGTTTAGCTAGATTAGTTATTATTTTTTGTTTAGTACTTAGTTAAGAATTTGGCACTGACTGTTCCTGTAGCCACTAGAATTTCATTCTATGACTATTCTTGCAAACACAAGAAACAAAGTACTTTCCTATTTGTTGCTCAGATTTTCATTCCTATCGTGCATGTTCAACATAGTTTAATTGTTAAGTGATTTTCAAAATTTACTTTATTCATTTCCATGCAATTTACTTTCATTATTTAATCTTTCTTAGTTGTAGAATGAAGATGACTACTTTGCGTTCCTAGTGCACATATTGTACTGACCCATTTCAAGTTCACATCCCTAGGTTGACAATTTAAATGCACCTTCATGATGGTTAAAATAGCTATTTAGGTAAGTTTTCCAATCTCTAAATCACAACTGCGAAGGCTTAGTTATTAAATCATTGTAGGAGGCTCGTACTTTTTTATAGGTTCTTTTATAAAATTTATGTGTTTTCACTATCTCTCCTAGATTGTCATTTATTCAAATGACATGATATGTATGTTTAATATACAATATTTTCATGAGATAATCAACATCTATAATTACTTTATTATTAATGCTAATTTTGTATGGAATGATATTTTTTTGTATTGTTTAACATTTATTTGATATCTAACATCTATGATTTCTAATAATAATTTTTAGGTTTCAATTTCTCTATATAATATTTGGGCTTTTTTTTTTTATTAGAGAAATATCTAACTATTCAATTTCATGTTAATTTTTTAACTATTGTTTTTCATATTTATCTAACTTTGATTTACTAACCTATAACTTGTAGGTTTTTTATTATTTTTCTTACATTATATTAAGCCTTTTTGTTGTAGCTATCATATGTCCAAGGCTCGATACATTTCAAGTTACTAAATTTTGTTTGTAGGGACTAACTTGTCAAATAATTATTTCTAGAATATAGATCATATATTTTATCTTTAAAAAATCATCTTCTTATTTTATTTTTCTTTTATATGTTCAATTTTGTTATGATCAAAATTGAGTATGATCTCCTCTTGTGCATTTTATCCATCTTGAGGATAAAGAGAAACCTAATTGTTTGTGTCACCCAAGACATATCACATATGCTCTCTCCTTCAACCATTGACTGTCCTTCGAAATTAAAAAAAAAAAATTGTATCCTCTATATTTTTATTTTTGAAGAGTCTAGAAACATAAATTAATCGACAAGTGTTGTCAAAGCTTATCTCCCACCTAGCACTCCAGAATGTAAAAATATAATTTTTAAAAAATAAGAAAAAAAATACAAATATTCATATTCCAAAATAAGTATAAACACAAAATCAATAAATAATAACTCTTTACCATGTGCAAAATCCATTTTAGTGTGGATATGCTGAAGAAAAATACAAATTATTATTTTTAATACTATGTAGTATCTCCTAGATGTTTTAAAATATTTTCACCATTCCCTATTAATTTTGGATCATCCTTTTTTGGGGATGTTTAGAGTTCAATTTATATTTTTAAATTTTTTTTCATGTATGCTATATGTAGCTGAAAAACCTATAATTGAGATTGATTGAGAATAATTCATTGAATATTCTGATGAATGGTTTAGAATTTATTTATTTTAAATGGATGGTGAATATTTAAATTGTTGAAACTGATTATGGAAATTAAATAATTTTGTTGCAATAATATGAAAATACTTTAAATATTAAAAAAAAAAAAAAGATATTTGAAATTAAAAGATCATAAATAGAAAAAATACTTTTAAAAAATTATAGGTACTAAGGGAGTTTTTTATTGAGTAGGTTAGGTTCAAATTAGAACAAAGGTGCTTCTTTAAGTGGAAAAAAGTGTCTTAGCAAGTCCAAAATTGTGTTTTTGGTCATTTAAGTCAAAACTGGAAGAGTTAGAGTAGGTCAACTCAATAAATGCATTATTTTTAAATAATAGACTACTGGTTTATTAAATAATAAAATAATTTAATAACTACTGGTTTAGTCACTAAAAAATAGATAATAAAATTATGTAAGCTAGGATAATGTTAACATGATGATGTTATCAAAACTAGTTAGTTACCATAGTCATACAAATAAAATGTTATAAATAGTCTAAAACATGTCACTATAACTCATAATGGATTTTTGAACTATCTAAAAACATGTACATAGATTTTAAGACAAGAATTCTTAACTCTAAAGTTAAGAGTTTTATAATGATTTTAGTAGATAGACATACCAATATGCCCCTTTTTGTGTATTATGCCATCATTTTGTAACAAGTTTAGTGGCACTATTGCATCCATCATAAAAATATAAAAAAATTACATGTTGCCACAAATGTTAACGTAAATATGATAGGTAAATTGATGGATTCAACAAATTTTTGAATAGGTATGTATGTTGTTTTGTATTAGATAAGAAGTCTCAATTGGTGGCTTTTCTACCACTAGTATAATGATGGTGTAAAACTAGCCTCCATAATGCTACAATTAATTAATTATATTACATCATCATCATCAATCCATCACATCATTGTTGAAGTTTACACCAAGATTTTGGGTTAAGGAAGATCATGTGAATCATCAATAATAAAAATTTCATATCTTAGGGAAAATTTGGTCATTTCCCAAAAATAAATAAAACAATAAGTTGATCAACAACATAGTAAAATGTCTTTTGAAGTGGGATATTTGAGTTTCTTGAGGTTGTAACTGAATTAAACATATAATAAAATAAATAAATGAAAATGAATATAAAGCTTCATCAAAAATATTATTGTTTATATTAGATTTTATATTAGATAAGTAATGTAGCATACAAGCTTAATTACCCAAACAACAAATTAATTTAGTCTTTTTTATCTCTTTTTTTAAAAGGCTATTCACCAACATATCTCTATAAAAAAAATGTTTCATGAGCCAAATAAAGTGGGAAGAAAGTTATTAGATCTTGAGACAATTTTGTAGACAAAGGAAAAGGATAATCACAAAATACCTCACTAAATATAAGAATTTTCCTTCATTAGAATATATATTTAGATGACATTTGACTAGCATAAACATTAATTAAATTATATGATCATTTATTTTCTACCTTTATCAAGGCTACCAACGCTCTCTCAAATTAAACTTATTTAGTCCCAATAACATGTCACATAATGGTGGGTAAAATATATTTAGCTCAAAAACAAAAAAATTTCAACATGTGTTTCACAAAAGATTTTGAAGACCCTGTACCACGAAATTATTTAAAGGTAGAGTTCGAGATCAACATAATTTTGTTTTAACTGAGTTATTGAAAAAAAATATCATTTATTTTATAACACCTCTCTAATTCCAGCTTGGGTAAGATGGTATTTTAATTTTGATTTAGTGTTATAAATGTTATCATATTGAGATTAGACATTGATGATTATCATGATTAGTTATCATTGCTTTTGTATGTTTATGGATAGGAAGGGATGATGTCGTAACACTCATATCCAAGAGGCTTACGTTATCATGATCCTCTTCCTGATGATTGATGTGTTTCAGCTATATGATATATATTATATGTACATGTACTTTGATGTGTAATTGGAAAGATGTAGGTATTGCATATCGACTCCGTTTGGATTCACAGGCCTGAACATACTCTTATTCCCCGATGGTGGTAACTGAGGGTAATCATACAGGCCAAAAGTCCCCTACTCTAGCCCACTGTACCTCTTTAGTGTAGTGCTCCCGTGTTGTCTTACCATCCGGTTACCTAAGGGTAATGTTCGAAGCACCTTTTAGTCGTATGTCCGGGGCACCTTTCAGTTGTATGTGGTTTACCAATATGTCTCATTGAAGTATTTTGTCTTGGTTTTTGTTATTCTTATTATGTGGTTGTATATTTTGGTTGTCAGCATTATGATGTGGTTTTCATTGGCTTCTTTTCATGGTTTCATATATGGTATTTCATTGTGTTTAATTGATTTGAGATTTGGATGGTTATATCCATGATATTTTTTAAAATGTTATTTTAAATTATTTTATTAATCATTCAAGAGAATGATACACTTCATTTGAAAATTTTAAACGATTCTATTAATCCATTTTGTGAGCCCTCATAATTTTAATTAAATACTATTTAGGGGAGCTCGTGTATTTCAATGTTGGATTTAAATTATTATTAATATTTTTATGTGGAAATTGAGAATGTTGTATATTAGAGATTTTAATTAATTTCTTTGAAGAGCATTAATAGTTTGTTTAATAAAATAATTTATTTCATTTTATTGTGTTGAGGAGTTAGTTAAAGAAAAAGAAAAAAAAGGGTAACTGAGGTCTTGGATATTTATACCTTATTATGAATCATTTTTGGGAGTTATCTTTGAAAAAAAAAAGAGGAAGAAATTGCTCTATTTTTGGGGAAGAAATAAAAACCCTAAGTTTTGGACAGCAGAAGGAGAGGGGAGAAACATGGAGATTTTTTGGAGAAGAAAATTATGGGTAGTTGTTTGTTGATTTCAACATGCCATTGTCTGCTTGTTCTATTTTGGAGTCTGATCGTGCCTTATCGCAAAACTTTCACTCATTTCTATTTTGGGGTAGCTTTGAGGTATTTTTCTATTATTCTCCAATTTTATGTGGCTAGTAATTTGAGCATTCACTCATGTTTCTTGTATGGCTGGTATTTTTCTGATCTGGGTTATTTTTATTTTATGAAAATTGGAAGAACTCCTCTATTTCATTTTTGTATTGTTTGGAGTTTGAATGAGGATTGTTTTAAATTCAATTTCTGCTCATTACCCTCTTGATAAAAATGAATTTAAGGGTGGATTTCATGTAGAAATGCCAAGATCTCAACTGGGTCTTTGGCAGATTTGAAATCTGGGCACTTTTATTTTGATGATTTTCTTACCAATTTGCTAAAAACATTTTTCTTTGCTGCTCATAATCTACATGCTAAAAATGTAAACTAAAAGTGGATTCCATGTCCAAATTCCCTTATCTCAACTAGGTTTTCATTAGATTTTTATTCTGGGCACTTTCAGTTTTGGTCAAATTGGTGCCTACTTGGAAAATGGCATTTTTCATTGGTGCTCGTGTACCACCTATTAAAAAAGTAAAATAAAATTGTATTCCATGTAGAAAAATTGAAATATGAACTGGGTCGCTGTCTGATTTTTAATCCGAGCACTTTCATTTTTTTCATGTTTTTGCCCAACCATGCTTAAAATGACGTTTTTTCTAAACAACACCTTATTTCAGGTCATAATTAAAAATGGAATCCATTATGAAACATCGAAATCTAAACCGGGTTGTTGTCCGATTTTAGATCTAGACACTTTTATCTTTTATGGAATTTTTATGCCTCTTTATCATGCATTTGAACAACAGTTGAAATTGTGTTTCGTGCCACTGCCACTTGGTAGATTTTATCTGATTTAATAATGATTTTACGAGATGATTTAATGAGGTTTATATTGATTATATGATTGGTTTTTTTATGAAATTAATAGTGAATGTTTGAATGTGTTTGATTTGCTTGTGAGTGTGTGAGATCAATTGTTTGAAGGATTTCACAACAATGTTTGTTTGGCTATGTTAAATGGCTTTTATGATGGATCTTAGTGGTTTATTGATTGTTTCATATTTTTTTTGGTTCCCCATTTGGTCAAGCGAGATGGGGTAAAACAATATAAGAAAATGAGTCTTCGTTCATGGCCTTGCGCACCTGAAAATTCTAAGGATACACTCGAAAAGGCCTATTCGTCTACAAGGCATTGAGTTATCTACCTACGAGGTGTTGATTTGGGCATGGTTGAGTCTCCTCACTCGATCTATAGTATTGTATATTCCATCTTAGCAATTTTGAGTAGCACCCAACACGTTATTGAATGAGCACCTCCTTGTTGTGGCATTGATTATATGCATTGCACCTTGTGTTAGCGTTGTGTCTGATGTGAGTGTTGACCATATGTTATCCCTGCCTTGTTATTTTGTTTGGGCCTTGTGACTATCTCTAAGCATAGTGGGATGGTCTCTCTAGAGTCCACATGGTAGGGAGGCGTTGCCACCACCATTGGGGACCGGTGTATAGGTTATTGGAGCACCAGACATTTCCTCTCTTCTTACCTTTTTAGTTGATATATCTTATTCATGGCTATGCCATTGTACTCATGTATGTTCTTCATGTATATTGAACTATCTTAAGAAAAAAGACATAATCATATCGATTAATAAGAAGAAATGTGATGATTTATATTTCTTCTATGAGTCCCAGTGTTGGTATCGGCCTCACTTGTATGATAATCCTTATGGTTTTTCTTTCCTTAGTTTTCTTTCAAAAATTAGAACTATGGATGTGCATTTCCTTCATATTTCAATCTACTTATGTTCTGAATCAACAATGCTTTCTGATGCTATCTTGTGAGTTGCATCATAATTTTCAGAGCATTGATGCCTTTTGTTTGTTGCCCTGTATGTAGCAACAAGGTTCCAGAGTAGTGAGCTCCAGAATAGTAGGTTCTGGAGCAATGAGCTCCAAAACAATTGTTTCTGAAGCAGAGTAGCATGTTCCGAAGCAACAGGTTCTAGAGCAGAGCAGCAAGTTCCAAAGAATATTTCTAGAGCTATCCTATTTGCTCATGTTTGGATTTTCTTTGGAGGGTGGTTTAGCCCTCTCCTTGAAGTTGTACTTTAGGTCATATTTGACTATGTTTGTTGTTTTATCGAATTGGCAATTAGTTTTTGTGTATGTTAATCTTTCTTGTTTAAAAAAAAAATATCTTGTCCTCTTTTGGCTCTTAACATTCGGGGTTGCATAGCGGGATGTTAGATCTAGTATCAGAGCCCATGTTCATAGATTGGGAGCTCTGGTGTACTTGAGCCTTCTATGTAATGTTGTGTTGGGTGTGTGTGGCGTGAGCTTGTTATAATGTTTTTCATAGTGTTGTTGTTTAACATTTATGTTTTATTATGGTGTATAGATCATCCTTGTGATGATCTATTTTGATGTGTTCCTTGTTTCCTTTAGGTTGCCCCTAGAGGGTAGAGCCAGATAAAAAGTTAGAGGTAGAGCCCATGTTGCAACACTAAGATCCTTGTTGATAGTTGATATTTGCTTGGTGTGTGGTGTGTGGTGGATATCAACAAGTGATGTTGTTTCCTGCCCCTTGCATGTCTTGTTGAGGAATGCTTTGGTGAGGGTTAGTTAGACCATCAAACTTACCAAGAAGTATATTCTATTTGGTTTCCTTCTTTATGTGTGGTTCTTTTATTGTGTAAAGGGGTGTGACCCTTGATTGGTTCCTAAGTGTGGTTGTAGCCCATGTGGTTGCAGTGTGTTCCAAATGATTTTGTGGTGAGATAGTCATAGGACCTCTTGCCTTGAGTTCCTTAGTATGGCATTTTAGAGGGTTGAGTTTCCCCAAGCCTGTCTTGTATCGTGGAAGAATGATGACTCCTAGGCCTTGCCTTACCCTATGAGAATGAAGTTATTCCCTTGGTTGAGATTGATTAATTTCTTTTATCCTTTGTTGCGGGTAGGCATGTTTGACCATAGCTTGTCGGTGGGTTGCAGATGACATGTGTTGCCTAAAATTACCCTTGTTTGGTTTCTTAGTTCTTGTTGTTGGAAGGTTTGTTTGATGGTGAGGGTGTCAAGAATTTTTGTTTGTGTGTATTCTCTTCTTGTGCTTTACCTCCTTGTGTAAGTGTTTGTGAGATTGACCCCATGTGGTTTTGGAGTTGCTTTTGCATGTCATATTGCATTGAGATCATAAAATATAGTAATAGAAAATGAATGATCATACGTTTAGTTCATAGAGGTTATTGTATGCTCTCATATGATTGATGCATTTGTGTGGGAGTGATAATGTGATAATGAAACCATGTTTGCATTCGTGTCTATGTTAGAAGTGTAAATCTCTCTCTTCATCTCTCTCTTCTCATTAGTTTAATGAAGATGTCTATCTTTGAGTGTGTGGTGTATTGAAATCTATTGTATGTTGTATTTTATGAGCAATTGATTATTCTTTTGTGAAGGTTTGTTTTATTATATCAAACCTTGGGTAAAGGACCTAAGTCCCCAAGTTTCATTCATAATCATGGAACATGTATGAATATGAATAGAAAATCTTTCTGCATTAAGTAAAAGTGTAAAGAAAAAGGGAATAGTGAAGCCATTTCAATGTTAATGATAAATGAAAAATGTTAAATGTATGTTGAAGTGATTATGTTGCATACCTTGTTTTGAGTAAAAATTATAATGATATTGCATTGTGATATATTGTATGAGATAAAGGTTGTAATTATAAAATGTGTTTAATGACTTTATCATCTTGAAAAGAGAAGATTGTATGGATGTTGGGAGTACATGTTCTTGGGAAGTTTATTTTGATCTTGCACAGTTACAAGTGGATAATTGTTTTATTTTGGTATGAAGAATTGGAAAAAGTACTCCCTACTATGTGAACATCATGTATTAGTGCTTATGTTGAGTAGTGTTCCCGTGGGATTGTGGTACAGGGTACCCATCCATGGATGATATGATTCTGGAAAGGGAATCACATTGGATATGGAAATATAAGTATTTATGGTATGTGATCTTTTGAAAAATAATGGAATTGAGTATGTAAATGTAACCCCTTTGTAAATGTGATAAACCAGTAACTATGTATCGGTTGAGTGTTGTGAATACCCCGTACTTGCATTGTGTGCCCATGGGATGGTGATACTATGTACCCATCCATGAGGAATATGTTGTATCTTAGGTGTGGGATTAACTATGGCATTATGTGTGTTTGTATGTTTGTTACCTGATTGAGGGCCAACCCACGTGTGGTTGAAATTCATATATATATAAGAGTAGAAAAAAGTTAGTTTCGTAGATTCTCTTCTTTAGGTTGTCTAGTCTCTCAGTCCATGAAGGGGTAGTAGCAACAACAAAGTTCCTTGGGAGGAGTGTGCAACGTACGCATATTGCAGCGTAGAGCGGTCTCAGCTCAACTAATCCCGGGGAAAGTACTCACTACTTCCCCTTATGATGGATCAAGGTACTTGATCCATATGTGCTAGCCTATTCCCCAGATTTGAGTACAACAACATTGGTTTGTTAGTTTTTCTTGGCTTCCTATAGGGGCATTGAGCTAGCATTAGTGAGTCAACCTCGTCCATATGAGAGGTGAAGCTCAAGTAGCCCCATATTGATATATTGATATATACGTTATATATATATCGTATCTGCACATGTTTTGACATGATGCAATGGATACAATGCCACATGCATAGACGTGTGAAGGTGCACTATGAGATTGTGTTATGATAGCCTACTTGTGTGATGAGTGTAATGGGGCCTCATACACTTGTAGAAGGATACTTATGTTTTCTTTCGACAATTTTTGGGTCGATTAGCATATGGGTATGTCCAAGCCATGTATACCTCTGGCTATGGTGAGTACCTACATGTGCCTTCGTCACAAGGTATCGCTATGCGGGGTGTGTTCTGTGCGTGCCTACTTCCGGGTAGCCACAAACACACTGCCATGCGACATACGGCCAATACGTGCCTTCTCCAGCTAGCATATGGCCATGCCACGCTGAGACACGATGCGAGATGGGGCCGAGGTGCACATCCCATGCGGGAAGCCAATGAGTGTGTGGGCCACTTGGTGACTCCATGCCGTGTGATGACGCGATGCAGGGTGTAGCCGAGGAGTACACCTCATGCCATGTGGTTGACATGCTCATTTTGCACCACATGAGGGCTATTGTGATAGTTTGAAGTTGTTCCCTCCTTCCTTGTTTGGTGGCTAGTATCTAGTCACATAGTGTTTTATAGTGTTATTTCAAATATTTTGGACTTTCATTATGGTTATTGATGATCTTCTATTGATTGTGAAGGCCGACACTTTCTTTATATTTGATTGTGATGGTTTAGCCACACCTTGTGATCTTCATTTGCATGTAACTCTCGTGATTACATTTGATTTAGTGTTGAAATTGTGCACATTTCTTGCTTTATTTGATATTTATTATGATCTTTGGTGGATAAACTAGTTTTCTACTTGTTGTTTTCAAATGTCGGTCTTGTGTTGTAATGTGAATCCTCGTCGAGAATGGGAGAGCCGGACTTGGTTGAGAGTATAAAAGGAAGTAGACACAGGGAATCTTGAGGATGAGGGTATGTGAGGCTATTATATAGCTAGGACCCACTACCCACCTATGTGTGATGACTATCTCTTGGAGGCTAACCACCTTATATGAGAGATATGTCATTGTAGTCTTGTTTGGATGGTCTCACCATGTGTGTGTGTGGCCTAACACCATCATGCCACTGAGTGTGAGGTATGGATTATGTGAGATGGATTAGTGTGCTACTTCTCAGTGTCTAGATGGACCCTTGTGTAGCCTTGTGATGTGATTCTCAGTGATGTAAGTATGCATATATGCGTAAATTCATGTTTCATCTTGGATATGGTTACATATGAAAATTTTAAAATTTGTCTTATTATGCTTTAAAAAGTGTAAATTGTTATACTTTGTTGAAAATGATGCCAAATGTGTTCTAATGTGTGAGATTGGAAGTGTGTGGAAAACAAATATTGTTGAAAAAATGGTGTTTTGGAAAGAACTAAGTGCTTATCCATTTTCTTTACCATATTCTTAGTGGAAATTAATGTGTATTTTAACCTATCTTTGAATGAATGTGTGTGTTAAAATAAATACTTATTTTGAGAATTGTGGCACATGTGATGTTAGCAAGATTAACCATGTTATTTTGTTTCATGTTGAGACCTTATGAGTAAGGCATATGTTAGTATATTGATAATGATTCTTAGAAATGTGAATGTTAAAAATGATGTCCTTTCTAATTTATTTAGTGACAAATGATGCATATTATATTTCTCTCTTTGGGATGAAGTATAACCTTTTAATGTTGATTTTTATATTTTGAGTACTAATGTGTGACATTGTTGCATATTGAGCTTACATGACTTCCAGGAGTAAGTCAAATCTTAGGGAGGGAGTATGTAACACCTCTCTAATTCCAGCTTGGGTAAGATGGTATTTCAATTTTGATTTAGCATTATAAATGTTATCATATTGAGATTAGACATTGATGATTATCATGATTAGTTATTATGCTGGATTACATGCTTAGTTATCATTGCTTTTGTATGATTATGGATAGGAAGGGATGATATCATAACACTCATATCCGAGAGGCTTACAATATCATGATCCTCTTCCTAATGATTGATGTGTTTCAACTATATGATATATATTATATGTACATGTACTTTGATGTGTAATTGGAGTGATGCAGGTACTGAGTATCGACTCCGCCTAGATTCACAGGCCTGAGCATACTCCTATTCCCCGATGGTGGTAACTAGAAGTAGTCATACAAGCCAAAAGTCCCCTACCCTAGCCCACTATACCTCTTTAGTACAGTGCTTCTATGTTGTCTTACCATCCGGTTACCTAACGGTAATGTTTGAAACACCTTTCAACTATATTTTTAGTGCACCTTTTGGTTGTATGTGGTTTACCATTATGTCTCATTGAGGTATTTTGTCTTGGTTTTTTTTATTCTTATTATGTGGCTATATATTTTGGTTGTCAGTGTTATAATGTGGTTTTCATTAGCTTATTTTTGTGGTTTCATATATGGTATTTCATTGTGTTAAATTGATTTGGGATTTGGATGGTTATATCCATGAGATTTTTTAAAATGTTATTTTAAATGATTTTATTGATCATTCTAGAGAATGATACATTTCATTTGAAAATTTTAAACAATTTTATTAGTCCATTTTGTGAGCCCTCATAATTTTAATTAAACCCTATTTGCGGGAGCTCGTGTATTTCAATGTTGGATTTAAATTATTATTAATATTTTTATGTGGAAATTGAGAATGTTGTATATTAGAGATTTTAATTAATTTCTTTGAAGAGAATCAACAGTTTGTTTAATAAAATGATTTATTTCATTTTATTGTGTTGAGGAGTTAGTTACAGAAAAAGAAAAAAAAGGGGCAGCTGGGTCTTGGATATTTATACCTTGTTATGAATCATTTTTGGGAGTTATCTTTGGGAAAAAAAAAAACAAAGAAAGAGGAAGAAATTGCTCTATTTTTGGGGAAGAAATAAAAACCCTAAGTTTTGGACAGTAGAAGGAGAGGGGAGAAACATGGAGATTCTTTGGAGAGGAAAATTTTGGGCAGCTATTTTTTGATTTCAACATGCCATTATCTCCTCCTTGTTCTATTTTGGAGTTTGATCATGCTTTATACACAAGACTTTCTCTCATTTCTATTTTGGGGAAACCTTGAGGTATTTTTTTATTAGTCTCCAATTTTATGTGGCTGCTAATTTGAGCATTCACTCATGTTTCTTGTATGGTTGGTATTTTTCTGATCTGGGTTATTTTTATTTTATGAAAATTGGAAGAACTCCTCTATTTCGTTTTTGTATTGTTTGGAGTTTGAATGATGATTTTTTTAAATTAAATTGTTGTTCATTACTCTCTTGATAAAAATGAATTTAAGGGGTGGATTTCATGTAGAAATGCCAAGATCTCAACTAGGTCTTTGGTAGATTTGAAATATGCGCACTTTTATTTTGATGATTTTCTTGCCAATTTGTTAAAAACGTTTTTCTTTGCTGCTCATAATCCACATGCTAAAAATGTAAATGAAAAGTGGATTCCATGTCCAAATTCCCTTATCTCAACTAGGTTTTAATTAGATTTGTATTTTGGGCACTTTCATTTTTGGTCAAATTGGTGCCTACTTGAGAAATGGCATTTTTCATTGTTTCTCATGTAACGCCTATTAAAAAAGTAAAATAAAATTGTATTCCATGTAGAAACGTCAAAATATGAACTGGGTCATTGTCGGATTTTTAATCCAGGCACTTTCATTTTTTTCATCGTTTTGCCTAGCCATATTTAAAATGACATTTTTTTCTAAACAACACCTTATTTCAGGTCATTCAATTGAAAATTTAAAATGGAATCCATCTTGAAACATCAAAATCTAAACGGGGTTGTTGTCTGATTTTAGATGTAGACACTTTTATCTTTTATGGAATTTTTATGCCTCTTTCTCATGCATTTGAACAACAGTTGAAATTGTGTTTCGTGCCACTACCGCTTGTTAGATTTTATCTGATTTAATAGTGATTTTATGGGATGATTTAATGAGGTTTATATTGATTATATGATTGGTTCCTTTATGAACTTAATGGTGAATATTTGAATGTGTTTGATCTGCATGTGAGTGTGTGAGATCAATTGTTTGAAGGATTTCACAACAATGTTTGTTTGGCTATGTTAAATGGATTTTATGATGGATCTTAGTGGTTTATTTATTTTTTCATATTTTTTTGGTTCCCCATTTGGTCAAGCGAGATGGGGTAAAAAAATATAAGAAAATGAGTCCTTGTGCGTGGCCTTGAGCACCTGAAAAGTCTAAGGATGCACTCAAGAAGGCCTATCCGCCTGTAGGGCGTTGAGTTATCCGCCTATGAGGCATTGATTTGCGCATGGTTGAGTCTCCTCACCCAATCTATAGTCTTGTATATTCGATCTCAATAGTCTTGAGTAGCACCTGGCATGTTATTGAATGAGCACCTCCTTGTTGTGGCATCGACTTTATGTATTACACCTTGTGTCTGCATTGTGTTTGATGTGAGTGTTGACCATATGGTATCCTTGCCTTGCTGTTTTGTTCGGGCCTTGTGACTATCTCCAAGCACAGTGGGGTGGTCTCTCTGGAGTCCACATGGTATGGAGACGTTGCCACCGCCATTGGGGACTGGTGTATAGGTTATTGGAGCACCAGTTGGAGACATTTCCTCTCTTCTTACCTTTTTAGTTGATGTATCTTATTCATGGCTATGTCATTGTACTCATGTATGTTCTTCATGTATATTGTACTCTCTTAAGAAAGAAGACGTAATCATATAGATTAATGAAAAGAAATGTAATGTTTTATATTTGTTCTACGATTCCCAGTGTTGGTATCGGACTTGCTTGTATGATAATCCTTATGGTTTTTCTTTCCTTAGTTTTCTTGCAAAAATTATAACTATGGATGTGCATTTCCTTCATATTTCAATCTACTTAAGTTTTGGAGCAGCAACGCTTTTTGATGCTATCTTGTGAGTTGCATCACAAGTTCTAGAGCACCGATGCCTTCTTTTTGCTACCCTGTATGTAGCAACAAGGTTCCGGAGCAGAGCAGCAAGTTCCAAAGCAACAGGTTCTCGAGCAAACCAGTAAGTTCTGGAGCTATCCTATTTGTTCCTATTTGGATTTTCTCTGGAGGGTGGTTTATCCCTTTCTTTGAAGTTGTACTTTAGGTCATATTTGACCATGTTTGTTGTTGTTTTATCAAATTGGCAATTAATTTTTGTGTATTTTAATCTTTCTTGTTTAATTTTTTTTTACCTTGTCCTCTTTTGGCTCTTAACCTTCGGGGTTGCGTAGTGGGATGTTACATATTTACCTATAATTCAGCAAGAAAATTGTGTACTATTCCACTTAAAATTTTGTTTTCTGACTTCGTTGAAGTTAAAAAAGTAGCATGTTTGAGAGAGGAGAATGTTGTAGGCCCAAGAGACAAATTGTTTAAATATGGCTGAATTTTGATTAAAATTTTATGAATTAAAAAGAAACAGCTCTTTCAATGCAAGTGTGATGGATAATTTAGTTGTCCGACATGCTACCGCATGGCGATTTATGAAGGCCACCAATGCACTTCAAAATCAAACAAAATAAATATTTAATAAATTTATACAGAATATATCTAGTATCACAACATGCATCAAGAATATTTTGTTCAATGTTTTTCTTATAGATTAGGGGAGAGTGGTCAACACTGGGGCAGGGCCACATAGTGGGGACATAAGTAGTTCTCCATGGATTCCATAGTGGAGAACATTAATATTTAATTACAAAACTATGTTTATCCATAAAGTCAACAAAAGTAGTCCAATCACTGTATCATCAAAAGTTGTATTATAATTGCTTTATATTTGTCACAAACAAATATTTATTCACAATATTACATGTAAGAGAATATTCAAAGCCCATAGACATCACAAATATACAATCCAATTCACTTTTTAATGGCCCATAGCATGGAAACATGCAAAAAAATATAAAATTAGTATAGCCCACACTCCTAACAAATATCACCACTTGGATTACATCATCACCAATATTTTCATAGATCCGATTCCACAAGAAAAACTAAGAGCCAAGACCATCCCATCACCAAATCCAATTGAACCCACCCTCTATCCCACTTTCCCAACAACACAACACTCAAAGTAAAATCAATTATTCAGATGTGTCCCATCGATCAAATCCCAATGCACAACTACTTGTGCCTTCTCATCTTTTGTCATCTAGAAGCACCAAAATAATGGTGTTAAAGCCACCAAAATCACTTGAGAAGAAAACAAACACTGCACACGTAATAACAACCATGACTAAATATAGGTATCCAATCACAATTCATACATATTCACACATAAATCATGCATTAACCATCACATCATAATTATATTTCCATATACTTAAACCAAGTTAAGGGTTTGCATTTAATAAGTATCAAAATAGCATTATGTATGAACATGTATGGGATAAATGTCTTGGTAATGTCTATAAGCATGTATAAAATATGTAAAAACTAACTATTATCGAGACCCATCATTTCCCCCAACTACCCTTTTGCCTGCCCTAAAGAAAATCAACTAGGGATGGAGGTTGTAGTGTAGTGTAATTTGTCTAAGACCCATGACAATGCTCACTCCTTTTATTTGTTTCAAGTAAAATCCTCTATAGGATGAAATTCTCCTCATTCTGGTAAGTTCAGCCTACTCAAATTCCTCCATTTTATCTCCCGCCCAATGTGGCACTGGATAAAAGAGTATTGGTGGTTGGAATGTAAGTGGAAGGCATTTAAATGTTTTTTCAACAACAATATGCATATACCTACACACTCTCTCAATCATGGCCATGAAGTACACTGAATGTGGCTCTTTCCTTTGTAATTCTAGAGTCAAACTATCCCATCTCTGCTACACATACTTGTAACAATGATGAACCAATCCAAATATCAATGTCTGCATTCTATTGTAATCCTACATCCTCAATCTCATGATCTTTCCTCCCAGTCCATTGTACTCCAGAAGTTGTAACCATTCATTTATGATTGCATCAGGGTCCTTTGATTCTTTTCTTATTGGGAGAGCAACCGATATTTCTCTCTCCTCATATTCCTCTATGAGTTCACCCCTAAATCTTTCATTTCTAAAGTAGGATGCTAGTTATCTTATCTATAAATCCCCCACAAACATCAATAGGTTACATTTTTTGTCCTCTAGCACTACATAGTTATGGCTATGTGCAAGATCATCATGGAAAAAATAGGCCCTTAAGTAGCGATGAAAATTCAGAAAATCAGAGTTAGGCAACTTGACATAAAAATTTGAATAAGTTATCTATATTATTTCAAAAATATGTAAGAATATAATCTGTAGAAATTTGAATGTAGTTTCTAAACTACTAAGAAACTACTAGGTTTATTTTTTTTTAAAATCTATTTTGTGAAAATTTGAAATTTCAATGCAGTAGTACTTAAATTTCAGGGAAAAAATAAGAAGTAGGTGTCTGTTTGACCACCCTAACCATAATAAAATGATAATATTTTTTATAAGATTTTAGATATAAGTAGAAGACTCATGTCCTGATGTGATACATTTTTTTTTTCCTATTAAATAATTAATTATGATTTTTTTATTACAAATTTTAAAAAATATAAAAAATCGTATGTCTGACCACCTTAACTTGGTCAAAACTTCATGAAATTCATTTTTTTTTTTGAATCCTATAGTATGTGAAGCATAGAATGTGACACATGTTTTAGATTAAAAAAAATTGATACCATTCGAAAGCTATAGATGTTTTTCAATCAGCCTATCAATCAAGAATTTAGTCATAATTCAAATAGAAAATGAATAATAATAATTTATTAAATTTAAAGTAAAGCATAATTTATATTGGTGGAAATCTAAGAATCCCCTTTAAAACCCTTTTCGTTTCATCAATTTTGGGTTAGAGAAAAGTCATCAGCCACATGGGCCATCATATCACTTACATATCACCACGTTTTGGCCCATCATGATCCTGCACATACCCTTATGTAGATAATATTTACAAATTTGGTCATGTTCATCTAGTCTAGAGTCAACCAAAATTTCAAGGAAATCATATTTCCTACTCATGGAAACTGGCTGGTTGCTTATCAAGCTACTGAATTGAAGTCTCAAAAAATTTTCTTGGAGAAACAAGGCATATGTTTTGGCTGGTGGTTGTCTACACTTGACAATTTGGGCAGCCTTATTTGCTACCTCTTCCACTTTCAATGATAACTTACTCAACTCAATGTCCTTACACTCTAGTATGTTTGTATGCACTGCCATCATTTCTTCTTTTTCTTTTTTTCCATTTCTCCTTTTGTTAAGAAAATTTCTCACTAATCTTCCACAATTGGTACCCAAGGGATAAAGTTGTATGATATGTAGGGGTTTTTGTAATAGGAGGTCCCTGATTTTCAACTGCAAGTTCTTTACTCATTGTTTTGACCATGACAAGCTATACCAACAGGTCCAATTTTTCCCCATGTCCATATGTTTGTGGTTTCTTTTCCATCTATTATATGTTTATCTCCCTTTCTATATCCTCCTTCTCATAATTTTGAACTGGTTCCTCAAGTTTTTTGATCCTTTCTAGATCTTCTTGTAGCTCCTTAATATTGCCGTCCTCCAAAAACATTTCCACTTCTTCTAAAAACTACTCATGACAACCTCATGTATAATCATAACCCTCATTTCTAGGGCTAACTGGAGTTTTCTTTCTTGTGTTATTTGAAAAAAATACATCCTTTGATTTTGATTGAGAGGTGAGAGATATATACCACTTTCTCTTTGTAGGAAAATGTACATTTTCAGAGGTATTTCCTTTCTTTTTTGAATCAGTGACAACCATCATAACATATTCATGTTTTTGTCCTTTGTCCTTTGTTTCCTCTACTAGTTTCTCTACACTTCCTCTCATAATACATTTTTCTTGAAGTGCATTGAACACCTAGGTGGGGTAGATTTCCTTTTTTGGGTACCCTTCTTTTTCTTTTGTACCTTAGAAGGTGTGGATGAACTACCTCTCTATTTCCTTGTCCTAGGTGTTTTAGAGGAAGATGGTGTGTTTTGTGCTGCAAGCTAGCTAGAGGCTTCTTTTGATAAATATTACACATATTTTTCCTCTTGTTCACCTTAGCTACGGGTAGGTGAAGCCATAGGTGAAATAGGAGGGGTTTCTCTTACAGGCCCAATAGGTGATTCTAGGGTGTCTGACTCTACAATTTCCTCAAGGATTTGATTAATGTTTTGACAAGCTACAAAATCCTCCCAAGACACATGAGGGTGATGAATCCTAAGACTCCTTTTTACTAAAAAGGTTGTCATAAAATAATGCGATGACTCAATCACTATGCTTCCTCTAATATTTTGACCCCCATTCTTTTGAGAAAATTGTAAAGATAATTCAACACATTAACCAATAAAGTTTTATGGAGATGACTTAACAACTTAAAATGAATAGTATACAATAGAGATAGCCTACTATCACATGTAATGTAATTTATGATATAAGAGGCACAAGAGGTCCATACCCATGGCAATGATAGTGTTTTAGTTTCTTGTGATGAGGAGTCTAGGTTCTCTCCTAGCTCTCTAGACTCATCTCTAGTTGTGATTGCATTTTCTCAAGTAGGAAAATCAGCTCCAAGCCTTCGTAGACCTGAAATTTGTGCAATTGAAACCTCTAAAGCATCCACCTTCAAAATCTTGATTGTGGCCTCATCAAATTATAATGTGGCTGCAAATTACCTCACCATTTCTTCATTGTACTCTATCAATTTGAGAAACTAATCCAACCAGCTAGCCCTTATGAAAATGGGAGGAAATAATGTGTCCTCCAATATTTGCTTGTGAGATAATGGCTCTCTTCAGATAATGTCACCTCCCATGGTGAAATACTCTACCTCTTCTCAATGTTCTTAGAAATTTAGCTCAATTTCAACTTAAATACCTTCAAACCCTCTACTATTCTCACATGCACATTCTACTATAAAAAAAAATGTTACACCCCAACCCCTCTGTATCATCTTAAATTGGGTTTAAATTAGATCAAAATTTGGGATCTTAGGGAATTGACAACTAATATTAACAACAAAATATTACAGGTGCTAACAACATCAAGATAAAAATGCTTTTCATGTATGTTTCTACATTTGGCTTTTGGTCAAAAAATGGTTTTTTTTGCTGATATATTACCCCACCACAACTTAAGGTTTGAAGTGACCTCACATCAAGTCATGTGAAAAATAGTTGAAGGGTATGATTGAAGAATATGGAAATAAATGTAATGAATAGATAGCATACTAAATTTAATGTAAATATATAATGAAATCTTTTCAAAATAAATTTTAATGATGGTAGTGTAGTATTCGTACCTGTTGGATGTGATTAACTAAATGTTATGTGTGTGAGGCTGATTGTAGAACATCTGTAGATTAATATTGATTTGACAAGAGTTAATTGCAGTATATGATTAAATGAATGACAAAGTGGCACGTGTAATGAAATGAAGTAGAATGTATAGATGATAAGAAATGAAGTGACAGTTCAAATATTTGAAATTTGAATTGGTAATGCAAAATGGAATGAGCATGTTGCATGTAATTTATATGATAGGAATAATGTTTCATGTGTGAGAAAAGGAGAAATGAAAGGTGATGAACTGCAATTAATGTAGCACAAATTTTTTAAATGCTCTATCAAACAGCACTATGGGTACCTTCTACATCAGGTCCCGAACTAAACTATGACTATTCACATGTATTAAGCTACAGGTCCCTACTACAATAGGGCCCAACTAGAATATAAATACTTTAATACATGAGGTTATAGTTCCTTCCAGTAGTACAAAGCATTCTTGGAAGAAGATATTGAATCATAGTAACTGTATTGTGTGTGCATAAAATTGTCGGATAGTAAATTATACCCTAGTAACCTTAGGAGATAAACTATGTAGGTCACCTACCTAGGCATTGTAAGAACTAGTTGTATCTACTATTGAGGTATTACCCTATGATTTATTGTTTTTATTAAAATCATGATTTTGACCATATAGATGCTTCAGTGGAAGGAGAAAATTATCTTATGAGTTGTTTGTTTATATATCTTCAATCTTTTCCATTTGCCAGCAATGTGAATTTGGCTTCATCTATAGTTTTTAACTTAACTAATCCATTATGAAATACTTGTTGAATTCCATAGGTTCCCAACCATTTGGAATATAATTTACACTTGTGGTCTTTGTACCTAGAATCATATAGTAAAGCCCAGTCACCCACAGTGAACTCTTTGGTCTTTATAAAATTATTGTGCCACTTGGTCCTCTATTTTTGAATGATCTATGTATGATGGATTGCATCCATTGTAATTTCATCCAATACATTTAGACTTTGTAATATTTATTTTTGTTATATAAATGCCTAAATCCATTGCTGTCCTAAGTATCTTGATGCCCAAACATTTCTATGAATTTGCACCATTTCGGTCATAATATTCTCAATCTCTTTTTTTGTAACCTCCACCTACCGATTAGCTTAGGGATGATAAGGTGTGGATTTTTTTTGTCTTGTTTAGAATTCTTCAACCAACTAATATATAATGTTAGAAGTGAACAATGGACCTTGATCAATGAAAATTTCTTTAGGTACTCCATACCTGGTAAAGATATCTTTGTACAATAACTTAGCTACATTCCCATCTCTTGCAAGCTGTAATGCCTTCAATTCAACCCATTTTGTCAAATATTATGTATGCACCAAGATATAATCTTTATTATTAGAGGCTAGTGAAATTTGTCCAATGAATTCAAGCCCCCATTTTTCAAGTGGTGCTAGTACTATCTGTGGTTGCAAATGCATTTCATCCAACCTTGTTGGTTTTCCCATCCTTTGACATATGTCACATCTTCTAGTATACTTTATTGAATCCTTGTGAAGAGTTTGACAATAGTAACCTATTGTCAAGATCTTAAATGTTGTTATTTTGGCTGTAATGTGACCCCCATAGGGCTCATCATGACAAGCCTTTATAATTTCAAATACTTCATCTTCTCTTATGAATCTTCTCATGATATTATTTGGACCAGTATAAAATAAGTAACCAACTATCCAAGAATATGGAAATATTTTATGCACCAACAGACTCTTTTCTCTAGGAGAGAAATGTGATATAATTTTACTTGCCACTAGGTAATTTTCAATATCAACAAACTATGATGTGTGTACTATAAGAGCAAACAAGTGATAATCTAGAAAAGAGTCATTCATAACACCTTCTTCTATTTGTGTAGGCAACCTAGATAAAAAAATTTCCACCACATTAGCTTTCCTTGGGTTACCCACTATTGTTATGCCAAACTCTTGTAGTAAGAGCAACTATCTCACTAGTACCCTCCCCCCCAACTATAGGTTTGTTCATCAAGTATCTTATGGTTGTATAATATATGTGAATGAAGATTTGATAACCAATGATATAATGCCTAAACGTATTGATAGCATAAACACCTACCAATATTTCCTTTTTAGTGATAGTATAGTTAAACTCAGCTCCTTGAAAATTATTGCTGATATAATAGATGGCATATTCTTTGTTCCCTTTCTTTTTGTTACAAGAATGCTCCTATTGCAAAATCAAAAGCATCAATGTGTATATTGAAAGGTAGTGTCCAATTTGTCCCTGTTAAGATAGGTGCTTGTGCCAAGGCTATCTTAAGTGCTTTAAAAGAACACTTATATTCTACAATCCATTCAAATTATATGTCTTTGGTGAGTAAGACAAACAATGGTGCTGTAATTTTATTGAAACCTTGGATTAATCTCCTCTAGTATCCTGCATGGCCCAAAAAGCTCTTGACATATTTTTTCTTTTGTGGCAAAATAAGTGTAGAAATGATGTCAATCTTGTTGGGATCCACCTAAATTCCTTCACTTGAGATAAAGTGTGATAGAACAGTCCCTTGAGTAATCATCATGAAACATTTTTCATGACTCAATGGTGGATTGTGTTCTTTACACCTTTACAAAACCTTTTCCATATTGTCGAGTGCATTTTTGTAGGTTTCTCCATATGTAGTGAAATCATCCATGTAGATTTCCATGGAATCATGAGCATCGTCTAAAAAGATAATTAGAATTTCCCATTGAAAATTTATTGGGGAATTACATAGTCCAAAGGGAAGAAAAAAATAGCCATAATTACCCCAACTTTATGTAAATGTAGTCGTATCCTAGTCCTTTGGAGCTATTTTTATTTAGATATAGCCACTAAACCCATCAAGGAAAGAGAATTACTTTTTCCCTACTAAGGAATCAAGCACTTGGTTAATGAAAGGTAGGGAGAAGTGATCCTTTCTTGTGGCTATGTTCATCTCCCTATAGTCTACACATACCCTCCATTTTCCTCCTTTCTTAGGGACAATGACTAATGGTGACACCCATTGGCATAAGAAATTTGATAAATGAAGCCTACATTGAGTAGATTTTGTAGCTCAGTCTTAACTATTTCTCTTAAACTAGAGTTCATTCTCCTTTGGGGCTATTTAATTGGACTCAAACCATCATTTATATAGATCCTATGCATGAAAAGTTTCGGATCAATTTGTTTCATATCATGGTAATCTCATGCAAAGGTTGTTGCATGTGCCCAAAGAACAATGTTTAGGGAATTTTGTTGTTCTTAAATTAATCCATTGTTGATGTTCAGGATTTTACCTAACATAATTTCCCATTTTTGTATCTTGATTACATAGATAAGAGATGAAGGCCACTAATGTTGATAACACATTATTGTGGTAAAAGAGAATGGAACCATTGGAATACCTCTTATGATGAATTTTTACCTATATAGTGTTCTATAGTGGATCCTGTAGACATTAAAGACAGTCTTGTTGTAGGTCCCTACCAAATTTTTTCTATATAATATGGTGAATTAAGTCATCCTCATCTTGGGTTCCTATAAGAGGGTTAGTATAAGTTTGATGGACAATCTTATTGTTAGGGTTAGGTGCAAGTTGGGTAGGTATTTGTGGTGGTATATGTGGTTGAGATGTTGTTTTTGTGGGATTAATCATGATAGCTTGTTGTTATGATTGAGAAGGCAACAACGTCTATTGATAATTCACATTTTGTTTCTGCCACTGCTAACCTTTTTGTCATTTTGGCTGCCACTAATTTTCTTGCAATAGACATTGAGGGTTATAATTGGAACCTTGAAATTTTGGTTGTGACAAATAATGTGGTTGCTACTAGTTCTAATTTTGCTAAAGGTTTTTCCATTATTGAGGTTTATTTGGCTAGCACTGAGAATTCCAAGTGGAGAAGTTTTGATTACCAATAGGAATAGATGTATTGAAATTAAGAGGGTCTTGTGGAATACCTTGTCCTGGCTGCCATGGCCTTCTTTCAGTAATGTAAAATAGTTGTCCATATTCTCCTTCAAGTGGTTGAAAATCAAGTTTTTCTAATTTTTCTTGTATAATACTAGCAACCCTCTTGCACTTGTAGTTTTCTTTCCTTTGTCTACAATTGGGGTAGTATTCTATGAGAATCTCTTCAGCCTCTTCTTTTTTTTAATTTATATGTAGAGTTTCCAACTAAGCAGATAAGTAACTTATTATGTCCTCCTTCATGTTATATAGTAGGTTACTTAACTCTACTCTTGAAACATTTATTAGATTTTTTTCTAGTGATGGATTCTCTTTCTCCCTTTGATCTTTTGGTGAAGGTCCTAGAGTAGTTTTTACAAACCCCATAAATATCTTTAAAGGTTATTTGAGACACATCACCTTGCCCAATAATATTGATATCATATATGTAATATTCATCAACTCCTCTTAGGAACACAAGCTTCAATGATGCTTCTGGGAGGTTATTTTGTGGGTTTCTCTTCAAGCAAAATTGAAACCTTTCTACATACTCTTCCAATGGACCATCCTATTTTTGAGTCATCATTAAGATATCATATCTTCTCCTATCAATGCCTCTGCAATAATCTTGGAATTTCTCCAAGAATTTCATTTTCATGGTGTCCCTATCCAGAACAACATTTGTGCCTAATCCCATTAACCATCTCAAGGAAACATCTTTTAGAGTAGTAAGGAATAACTTAAGCTTATGAGCATTAGTTGTATAGTCATAGATATTGCACAGGAAATCAAACATGAACAAGAATGTCATTGTATCTTCAATTACCAACCCACAAAAGATTGGTAATGTTGAAGGAGGGATATTCTTCAACATAGTATTCCTTTTGTGGTTGATAATTAGAAACTCAAAGGTCACATGTTCAATTGGATCGTCCACTGTCGCATCACCCATTGGTTGGAAGGTCCCCTCTATATTTTCAATAGATGGTGAATTAAAATATTCTTCTTCAATATTACCCTCACTTTGATAAATGTAGTCACCAATATCTACTCTATCTTATTGGCTTGTTGAGGGGAGATATTTTTCAAAAGATTCTCTCTGCCTCCAAATATAGTAGATATGAATTGTATGGCAAAAAATCCTACACAATGTTAGTATAATTCTTTGGTATTTAATAAGATAAAACCTAATATTCCTAATACTAAAAGAAAATTCTAAACTAGGAAAACATGAAAATGAAAGAAATTAATTTTTGAAAATAGCACCATCCTTATCAATTGCACTAAAAATATAGAGTCCCAACAAGTGTTTAGCAAACTTGATGGGAATCACAAAATTTAGAAGAAAAAGCTTAACTGAAGAGTCCACTTAACATTTGTATAGACCCTCATTGAATTATCAACGCGGGATAGTAGACTTGTGATGGTACTAGCACTGTATGTTCTTTCAAATACTGGAAACTACCTAAACCATTCTAGAAAAGATACTACAATTGCTAGAAAATCATAAAACTGCAAAATAGTAAAGAAAGTAAAGTTGTTCCTATGGCTACAGGTACTTACAATATAAGACTGTAGCTAACTACTATTCAGAAGTGAATGCTAGAAATTGATTGAACTAATGATTAAACCTATTCCACACTTTGGAGTACAACAACTCTAGTAATTACAATATGAATTATGAAACAAATATTTTTCATGCATCCATTAATGATTGAAAACACAAGAATCTATTAACACAAACTGCATTTATAAGGTAACATCTAAAAATAGAATGAAATAACTGGAAAGAACAAAGTGGAGGATATTTACCTTGAGTGAATCTTTCTCAAGTATTTTTCTTCACTTAATATAAAACCAAATCTATCTCTTAAGATCCAACACAATCATAGTAACTCAAATTCATCATTGCACAAATCTATAATATCACATAATAATTTGATCAAAGATATTATTCATGAAATGATGGTTACACAAAAAACATAGTTTGTATTCCAATTAAAAACTAAAAGACTATCTAATAACTACTAAAAATTTATTGACTAAAAACTAACTAGCTAATCTAAGACTCAACCAATATGTTGTACATATAGGCACAAGGGAGCTTTATTAAAAGTAGGAATCTAAAATGAAACCCTTAATTACCACTCCCTGGATTTTAGAGGGTGACAAAGATTCAATTAAATTTTGATGCAACTATAAAAGAAGAAGAATCCAAATTGGATTATGACATTATTTGTAACACACTCGAACATAGAACTCTCAAAATCAGTTTTGTGTAGAATCCCAATTATAACATAGGTCTTCCTTCTTTACTGCCTTTATTTGTCATCATAATCATGCATCATCTCATCCATTAAATGTATTCATGCTATAGTAATTATGTTTAGTTTATCCTAGGAATCCATTGTTTTTTTGTTCAAGAACTCATTCTACTATGGGCTTCATGTTGTAGTTGCTACAGACTATAGTGCATCCTCTGGCTGCAAGGGGTTAGTTCACAAATCATGCACACATACTAAAAAAACATGACTAAGCATATATATCCAACAAAAATTCATACATATTCACACATAAAGCATGCATTAACCATCACATCATAATTATATTTCCATAAACTTAAACCAAGTTTAGGGTTTGCATAATAGGTATCAAAGATAACACAATGCATGACCATGTATATGAGAAATATTGGTAATATCTATAAGCTTGTATAAAAGATGTTAAAAATAACTATTATCTAGACTCATCAATGAGAAAGAGATAAATAGAGGAATTTGATATTAAAAATTGAACATGAATTGGCTATATAGGGGATTGGGAACCCTAGACCCGAGTCACTATTTTTTTGGTATCTAAAAACTCTAATATGTAGGTTATAGTCTACTCTATGTTTCCTATGATTGAATCCTAATAAAACATCTAAATCTAACCTAAACACATGAAAAAAAGGAGGAAAGGTTGTGTTTTATAGGCTATTACCTAAGTCAAACACCATGTTTGTATTTTTTCCTCGATATACAAGAATTGATGATGATCAAGAGTGCGTTCTCTAGGTCAAGAAGAGTCCAAAATAACAGTTGACTGAAATGATAAAATGATAAATTATAACATGCTATCTTAGGCATGAAACCCTTTTCAAATTGATTTTCATACCATAAATCACCACAAAATCATATTTATGGATTCTTGGATTGCTTGAAGACATGCAAGATATTAGTCCACAAAACATAATAGATTGTTGTAGCTAGCACATAGAGGATAACTCATGAATCTTCATAATAATAACATTATTGATCATAATAGCTCATTATTCATAATTTCTTCCTTCTTCATGATGTCTTATGAATAGGATCTTGACTTATGAAAACACAACAATAATGTTGTCAATTCTACCCTTGAGTTTTCCTTGACTACTTCTTAGGATGCTTAATTGTAATTCCAAAAATTTTAGGATTTCAAATGGTGAAAACTAATTGTATTTATATGCATTTATTAATTTCACAAATGAAATTGGATTTTTAAATGTTAAAATTATTACAATATCATATTTAAAATTGGGGAAAAATAGGCTATACATGGGTGCTAGTGCTCTAGTCTAGGCTTATTTTGAGACTTTTATGTCATTTAATAATTATAAAATAATAATTCTTAATTTAATTCTATTTTTTGAAGATAACGATAAAATGGGAAATTTAAGAGCACAATTAGGTCCAATCACATATGTGGGAGAAAAACCTAATGTGAAATTGTCAAGGGTGATAATTTTTGATGCTATAATTAATAATTATGAACAAATTACCTATAAAACACTATATTTTTGGTGTGGATATGATTCCAAACTTTTAAATGACTATTTAAAATTCTATCTATATTCTAGATCTTTTCACCACATCCTTGTTATTTATGAATCATCCTTTTGGTAGATATTTGGAGTTTTATTTATGAAATTTTAAATATTTTAATGAAAACTCTAGATGGTATTTATAAATCTATAACCGAGATTAATAGAGAATATTTCTTGTAAAGTGTGTTTTATGATGATGTTAAGTAGGATAAAGATCTAAGATCCAACAACTAAATAAGCCTAGATCTATATTTCCTTATTTTGGACATAACATTGGAACAAAAACCAAGTAGGGTTTGATGATATGCTAGCTACCACAAAGGAGATCCAATCTTCTAGGGTTTGGTTCATTTGTGTCGTAAAGAGGATAAATTTTATGTGAAATTTGATTAATATATTTGACATAAAACCTGGATCCAAAAATGCAATTTATCACACAGATGAAAATGGAAAATTACATAACATAGATTTGGGAAATGAAGAAAGGGAGGAACCTACGCATGAAATCTGAGCATAAATTTGAGGGGCAAGAGTGAGTGTCCTTAACTAGATTTGAATATTTTTGAATACTTGAAGCATAGTCTTGAGGGTACAATATGTAATTTTATGCATAATTTTAGTAACAAATTTTTTAGATCTAACTTAAACACATGAAAAGAGGGGAGAAGTTTGTGTTGTATATGGGCTTACCTAATTCAAGCCCTATTTTGTTCTTTTCACCTCCACAAACATAAAATGATGATGATAAAGAGGGATTACCCTAGGTTGAGTAGAGTTCAAATAAACAATAATTTATTGTAATAAAGAAATAATAATTGATAATGTTACCTTAGATATAGAATCCTTGTCAAAGTGATGTTCATGCCTTTGGTTGTCACAAATAGTTGATAATGGATGAATGAGTTGATTTGAATACCTACAAAAGGCTAGTTCATAGTAATACCATAGATTAATGTAGCTAACATGTAGAGGATAAGTCACTTTCATCTTCATAATAAGAGAAAAATAGTGCATGACTAGTCATGAAAATGCCTTATTTATAATTCTTAATGTTCAAATTAGAGGGAAAATGTGTTTATATAATGCATCCAAATTGATCTTTTTTGATATAGGTAAACTTGAATTCATTTAAAAATACTCAAATCTAACACTTAAAATGATAATAATTGAAATAGGTCACTTTTAGGATATGGGAATCCTCACCCTCGCCTGGCTATTTTTGGCCCAAATTCCTTGGGATGTCAAGGATTTTAATATATTTTCCCAATCAAGCCACAAAATGAATAAATTATTACTAGAATTAATTTTATAGAAAAATAGTATGTCAATATAGTGTGAAATTATCAAGGGTGACAATTTTTGATGTGATATATGAATGGTTAAGGTTTAATTTATTTTAAAGGGTTGATGAAGATGTAAGTTGTTTAAAATGATTGCAACAATTAAATATTTTTTGTAATGGTTTAAATTTGTTTACAAAATTGAGGGTTGAGGTTAAAATATTAAATGAAGGATAATGCTTAAAGTTATGGATACTGAAGAGTATTTATTCAACTAAATTGAGGGAAATCAATTGATTTTTCTATTTATATAGAAGCATGAGATAGGGGTATGTGCAGGATCATCATGGAAAAAATAGGCCCTTAAGTGGCGATAAAATTCAGAAAAATCAGAGTTAGGCAACTTGACGTAAGAATTTGAATAAGTTATACATATTATTTCAAAAATATGTAAAAATAGAATCTATAGAAAATTTAATGTAGTTTCTAAAATACTAGGTTTATTTAAAAAATAAAAAAATCTATTTGGTGAAAATTTGAAATTCAATGCAGTAGTACTTAAATTTCAGGGAAAAAATAAGAAGTAGGTGTCTGTCTAACCAACCTAACCACAATAAAATGATAGTATTTTTTATAATATTTTAGATATAAGTAGAGGACTCATGTCTCAATGTGATGCATATTTTTTTCCAAGTAAATAATTAATTATGAATTTTTAATTAAAATTTTTAAAAAATATAAAAAATTGTATGTCTGACCACCTTAACTTGGTCAGAACTTCATCAAATTCAATTATTATTTTTTAATCCTATATTATGTGAAGCATAGAATGTGACACATTTTTTGGATTTAAAAAAACTGATACCGTTTAAAAGCTATATATGTTTTTCAATCAACTTATCAATCAAGACTTAGTCGTAATTCAAATAGAAAATGAATAATAATTATTTATTAGATTCAAAGTAAAGCATAATCTATATTGGTGTAAATCTGAGAATCTCCTTTAAAAACCCTTTTTTTTTTCATCAATTTTGGGTAAAAAAAAAGTCATCAGCCACATGGGCCATCATATCACTTACATATCGCCACTTTTTGGCCCATCATGATCCTGCACATACCCATAGAAACTAAATATATATATTAATTTTAAATGGTGAGATGAAAATTATACTAATTAATTTAATAGTAACATAATCTAATTACCCAATGGCATTGTGAGCTTAAAATTAGATAATAGAATCAATTAAATTAATATATTATTAGTGCCATGATGTTATAAAAAAAACCTAATTAGCATAGTGATATAGGTCTAAAGTTAGAAATGATCCATAATGTGTCATTAGAACTAATGGTAGATTTTATCTATCTAAAAAACATCCTCAATTATTTTAACTCAAATATTTCTAAGTCTAAATCTAGGACAACATTTCTAGGTTTAATTGATAGAACCACCAATTATGCCTATTTTGGTGCACTATACTATGCTTTTAAAATAATTATAATGATAAAATAATTTATGGAAAATATATAGAAGTTACATGGTACCCCACATTTCAGTGTATTTGATAATGATCGTATGTTTAGTTATATTTTTTTGATTGATTTATTCATTTTTTTTAATCTACTCAGTAGATCATAACATTTCATGCAATTCTTAGTTAGATGGGAAAATTGAGATATTCAATACATTCTTCAATGCATATCTATTTTTTTGGTATTAGACAAGTAGTTCCATTTTTTTTGCTTGGTTACCACTAGAATAATTGTGACATAACACATCCTTCCATAGTGCTATAAAAATATTGATACTGATGGTATTATGCGATACAATCATATCATTTTCACTATCATTGAAGGTTACTATAGATGTAATAAACTCAATTGATCATTTAAAGCTAAATTGAATCAAATTATCAAAGCTATGATCAAATAAAAATATAAATCTCAATGAAATTGTTTGCAACACAATAAACCTTCAAAACATGAAATATTTGAAAGAAAGATCAAATGGAAGTTGCTTTAAGTGCAAACCTTAATTCCATTGGGGGATTATATCCTTCATGGATGTGGAGTGCTATAATCTAGACAAAATCCATGATGTGCAAAGAAAATGATGACAATTAATGAAGAAATTAATTCAAATGATCTACAAGTGCATTTAAATTGATCAAATTGGAGATTCAATTCAAGAGAGTAAGTTTACTCAAAGCTTGTGGATGATCATTATAAAGAAATGACTCACTATTTATAGATTTTTGAAATTAGAATCAATGGTGAAGATAAAAAAGGCTAATCAATGGATGAAATTGAATCAAAGGAATGGGAATGGATCAAGGATGAATCTAATGATTGGAAATACATGAGGCATAGATCAAGGATCAGATCAATGGTTTAGAGTTCATGAGAGACCCAACTAATTCCCTAATGTTTTAGAAAATCTATTGGGGGAATGTTGGAGATATTTTCATTTGGGAGAAATATTCCAATTTGAAAATGGAATTATTCCAAGGAAATATTCATTATGCAAGTGGGAAAAGTAGGATTTAAAGGAAATTAGTAAATTAAACAATTAAATAAAATCATTTAATTGTGCAAGTGAATCAAAGGAATTCCTTAAGTAGATAATCATCAATTATTTATAGAAAGTGTGAAAGATAAAAACTAATTAAATAATTTGAATTATTTAATCAAGTGAGAATGAAATTAGTGTGGAGAATAGTGAATTAAATAAATAAATTTGATTTATTTAATTAATAGTAGAATTAATGAATTTAACTAAATAATTGACATTATTTAATTAAATTGATGAATTACATGAAATAGAGTAGAAAGTGATGTTAGTATGCAAAATCAAGTATGTGATATTATCAAGATAGTTTTAAGTGTCCACATTTTGCCCCTCTTTGAATCAATGCTCTTCTTTCATTTTTTCAAACAATTGATACTGCTTAAATCAAAAATAAAAATTTACCTAATTTTTTCTGATGCCCCACTATGCTCCAGTGGAATGAATGACTACTAGTATACCGGCCGCTCGAGAATTTGAGTGGAAAAGACTGATTTTTTTTCAAGCTCATGACATAGCTATGAGATTGGTTCAATTGCATAAAGGACAAAAAATAAATCCTAAAAAACCTTTGATACTAACCAAGTTACATAAAAAGCTAGAAAAATGAGTTTTAGGGTCAAAACCCTAGCTTTAGGCAGGTCTATATGCTCAATTTAAAAAACTTCCAGCTCATTTGTGCATTTTTCTTGTGCTAATTCTTGAGTCATTTGTGACATATTGTGAGAGTTTATTTGAGAGCACTCATTGTTATGGAGTTAGTCATGTGTGCTAGGGATTGAGCTAATTTTTTTTGGGAGTAAATGAATCCTCCTAAGTTAGGTAGATAAGTATGTGACTCAAAAAACTTACCTCTTCTTAATTTCTAGCTGTCGAATTTTAGCATAGAAGTTAGAAAAAAAATTTATAGGACTTTGATTCCCATGTGCCTTTGGTAATTGCATCATGACTTTGGTCAAAGGCGTGACACCTCTACAAATGTGTGTTTGGCCTAAATCACTAGTTGCATATTTATAAAAAATCCATGTCATTGGTTTGTGCCTTTGCAAAAACCATGCATGTTTGTAAATTACTAACAAGATGCACCTTTGAAATATCCCTACACTTTCGTAAAAGCATCGTGCCTTTTCCTTTTGACAAGCCTTGCGCTTTTGGTTATAAGATTTTTTTTATATTTTTAGGCTCTTGACTTAGATTTTCATATTTTGCATTTTGCAATTTTGACTTTGGGCACATTTTGCATGTAGGTATCCTTAGTTCCTTTGTTGTCCTACAAGTTTTGATTTGTTCTATTAAATAAAGAGTACATTTTCAGGTAGAGTCCAGGCTATGTATTTCCATGATTTAGGGTTGTGGCATATTTTGTATATGCTTGAGATTCAAGCTCATTATGTATTGATTATTTCCTTTATGAAGCGATGACAATAAGAGCCTGAGAGTTTCCATTTCCCAACTAGTGAGGCCACCATTACTCTAGAGAGTCATGTGGCATATTCTATATGTTTTGATACATGATGAGCATGTAGTATATGACACCACTTGAGGTGGAAAATTCTTGATTCACATAATAAGTGTACGATGAGTTTCTTTAGTTTAGGGTTAGGTAGACCTAAGACCTTTCATTAACATTGCTATTAACATTAAATTGGTTCTTTCTAGCTTGATCATGGGTATTTTGGTTTTGAATTTATGATCTCAACACTTTAGCATTGGATGGGGTATTTCATTGGAGAGTAAGATAGATGATGTGGTATGTTTTTAGTAAGGTCCTTTTATTCTTGCACACATGTATCGTGATATGAACCAGGTTTATTATAGAGGTGGTGCTGCATTATTAGTTGGCTGCACCATGCTACACATCCAGGCACAAGATCATACTGAAATTCTTCACCTTGTGTATACACTTCATCCATAAGATCAGGAACCATATGTATATCACTATGAGGTGATTCTTACTCACCATCACATGGGCAAGCTTCCTTACTAGAGATGCATCCTTGATGACATGGTGGAGCTTTCTTGGAGGCCCTAGGTAAGTTGCAAGCCATCTGAGGATTCTGATGAGCACTTATTATACTACCACCATATCAAATGGTTTATTAGACAAAACTCTACCACCCTTAATAAATATCCCCCTCTGGGTTATATGGCTATATTTTCTCGTACTTATAAAGAGTACAAGGATTAGGGACAAATTCCTGACTAAGATGTCACCTTAGAAAAGTTTAGATAACTTGATCCCCTTCCATGGGATTACATAGGAGTTCCTACTAATTCTAGTACTACAACTGATTACTATTTTATGTTGTGGTTGCCATTGATGTCAACACTATTAACATTAATGATTCTTAAGGTTATATATGTCGAGGAAATTGTAAAAATAATATTGTTGGCAGCCAGTGATACTGAGAAGGTCAGAATGTTAGAAAGTTTTTTACATTGAAGATTTGAATGTGCACTTCAAAGGGTTTGTTTCTGAAGCTTTCTAGTATGTTGTCTAGAAGTTTCAGAGGTTCACATTAATATTTGTGGAAGTTATGAAGATCTATGTGCCTACAGTTATTCAATTTCTATAGATGGTGTTCTTGGATGAAGAGGATGAAATTTTGGTAATTTTATGTGTTGTGCATGTACCTGTGACATTCATGGATGAGTCTATATCATACTTTATCCTTGTTGTACATCTTCATTGATCGGAGTGTTCGTGATTGGAGATTTTTTTGATGTGTGCTCGAGTTTTCATGTTCTTGGCTAACATGATGGTGTTAGCGTGTTGTAGATCCATGAGGATTAATATTTTACTTTTTGGCATGTTTGAAGGTGATTTTTTGGGTCCTCACTATGTTATGACCGAATTGTGTTGGTGTGCATTGAAATTTATTCATGTATTGAGGCTAATAGTTGTAATTTATTATTTATTTGAGGCTAACTGAATAGTGGATGTAAATCCGTGTAGCGAATATATTTGATTTTTTGGTTTCCTCATTTAGAGCAAATGATCAGTGTGTGCAAGAGGTGTACATGTGTGAATAAAGGTCAAATCATTCAAGAGCAAAGAAAAGTTTTAAGAAGTTTGAGAAGAGTGTGTAGAAGTTTTTGTGCACCTAATCGGAGCACTAATCAGGCTTTTGTAGAAGCTATCTTCTTAGTTCAACTTTATTAGATGAAATTAATCTGATTATTGTATGTAAGGTAGTGAGCCTTCCTCTAAGAAGTGTGCCTGAATGCAAGTGCATTCCCTTTTCATTCCTCATTATAATTCTAACAGGGTATAATCTTGTGGACTAACATCCACCATGGTTTTTCCCCTAATAGGGTTTCCATGTATAAAATCTTGGTGTTCATGTGTCTCTAATTTGTTGTTGATTTATGCTTGCGTTGTTAATTATCAGATCTGAGATTCAAGGTTGATTAATTTTGTATAATTTTGATTTTGGTAACAACTGATTCACCCCCCCTCTAAGTTGTCTATCCTTGTTTCTCCAACAATTGGTATCAGAGCTAGTTCCTCTGAAGAATCCTAACAGCTTGAGGAGATCCAAGATGACATCATACAAGAAGGATAGTCCTAGATTCGATGGTACAAACTACTATTTATGGAAAGTAAGAATGGAGTGTCATTTGAAGTGCATTGGAGAAATTTTCTGGAAGATTACACAATGCGCATATACTATTCCTCAGAATGGTCAGTCCTCTAAAGATGAGATCAAGCAAGCAAGAGCTAATACCAGGGCTATTGAAGCTTTGTTAAGTGCTTTGACAGATTCAAAGATGAAAACTTTTCTAGGATTGAAGACTGCATACCAGATCTGGAAAAATTTGGAAACATTGTATGAAAGAGATGCACTAGTGAAAAGTGCTAGGTTACAAAGTTTAAAAGGCAAGTGGGAAGACATGAAGATGAGTGAAGATGAGAGCATCCTCTCTTTTTCTCAAAAGATAAATGAGCTGGTGATGAGCATTAGATGTGCCGGTGGAAACTTGGATGATGAATAAATTGTGGCTAAGATATTTAGATCTATGCCTCCCTCCTACAAAACAAAAGCTCATGCTATTGATGAACTCAGGAAAGTAACAAATATTACAAGAGAGATGCTGATTGGAAAACTTGCTACCTTTGAGCTAAGTGAATTTGGTGAATCTTCTCCTAAGACGGAATCTGCATTCAAAGCTACAATATTCAAAAAAATCCAACAGAGATACAATCTGGGTGAGAGTTCCAAAAGGACATTCAAATATTAAGATGAGACAAAAAATATTAAAGATGAAGAAAGCGAAATAGAAGAACTAGAAGAATTGATTGTGAAAATATAAGCCAAAGGTCATGGTAAGTACAAAGGAAAGTTACCTATTAAATTTTTTTCTTGTAGTAAAATAGGTCATTTTGCTTCTAGATGTCTTGAAAGAGTTTCTAAGTACGAACTTGAGAAGACTAGATTTCAAAGGAAATGCTATTATGCTGAAGAAGGTGTAATTAATGAAGAATCTGATAAAGAAATTGGAAATGAAGATGAATGGGTATTTATTGCTATCAAAGAAAATAGTCATGTGTCCACTAAATCTACTAGTAATGTGAATGTTGAGAAAGATCTTGCAGAAAAAATTGAATAAAAGGATGAGTGGGTAATTGACAGCGGATGCTCACACCATATGACTTCTGACAAAAGAAAGTTTGTAATCTTGGAAGACTATGATGGTGGTGTTGTAAGATTTGGAGACAACACTTCTGGTGTGATTCGTGGCAAAGGAACTATTTCTTTTTGTGGTAAGCATAATATTGATGATGTTCTTTATGTAGAATGCTTAAAGCATAACTTGTTAAGTATTGGATAGATGGCAAGTGTAGAATAAGGGGAAGCTATGGAAATATGATTGCTTCAGGTACAAAGACAAAAGGCAATATCTTTCATTTGAGTGCTACTAGTGAAATTTGCTTAATTTATCATATTGATGTAAGCTAGTTATGGCATAGGAGGTTGTGTCATGTGAGCTTTGATAACATTGTCAAGATAAGCACTACTCAAGCAGTCAGAGATCTTCATAAGTTAGTGAATCCTACTAATACTATGTGCAAGGAATGTCAGATGGGAAAGAAGACAAGAAATTCTTTCCAGAGCAAACAATATAGGTCTAATGGAGTACTTGATTTGATACATAGTAATCTATGTGGTCCATCCAGAATCAAAAGTCTACAAGGTGAAAGGTATTTTATGTTGCTCATTGATGATTATTCTAGAATGATATGGGTTGACTTTTTAAGAGAAAAACATGAAGCATTAGAAAAGTTCAAAAGTTTTAAAGCTATGGAAGAGAATGAGATAGGTCATAAGATCAAATGTCCAAGGTTAGAAAGAAGTGGTGAATTCACTTCCCAGGAATTCAATTCTTTCTATGAAGAGCATGGATTCCAAAGACAGTTATCTACTCCCTAGACCCCTCAAGAAATTGGAGTTGTTGAAAGAAAGAATATAACCATTCTAGACACTGCTAGAACCATGATGCTGGAAGAAAATGTTCCTCATTTCTACTAGAGAGAAGCTATAAGTAATAATGTATATATCATTAACAGGGTGTATGTCAACAGTAATTCTTGTAAGACACCTTTTGAGATATGGTATGGTTATAAGCCTACTGTCAAGTATTTCAAAAAAATTGGAAGCAAATGTTACATCAAGAGAGATGATGATATAGGAAAGTTTGATGCTAGAAGTGATGAAGGAATCTTTTTGGGTTACTCTACTTAAAGTAAATCTTACCGATGCTTTAATAAGACGTTAAAAAAAATGGTTGAAAGTGCAAATGTCAAAGTTGATGAAGATAATATTAGACCATCCAGATGTAGTGGATATGATTCATATGATCAAAATGATAATACTAACAATGGAGATAATTTTCAAACATAGAATCAACTTTAGATTGTTTTGATGAACCAAGGGAGTCAAGAGGTAGAGACTAGCAAAAATGTAGAAGAAAGAACACAAGAACAAGAAGTCAAAGAAAATACTAAAACTTCCAAATATGTAAGGAGAAATCACTATGACAGTCAGATCATAGGAGACAAGAGCAAAGGTTTGAATACTAGAAGAACAATTTTGGAAGAGTGGTATCTAATTTCCAAAGCTGAGCCTAGCAATATCAATGAAGCATGTGAAGATGGAAATTGGATGGAAGCCATGTAAGAAGAACTAATGTAGATAGAGAAGAATGATACATGGGATCTTGTTCCTAGACCTCAAGACAAAAATGTGATTGGAACCAAGTGGGTGTTTTGAAATAAACTGAATGAGCAAGGTGAAGTGGTCAGAAATTGTAGGATGCTAAATCTGCACATTGGTTTGCATAGACTAGCATCCTCATAGAATAACATATAACATTCCTTCAAACCATTGATAAAAACAAATCAAACATGCAAAGAAGAAATGAAATACAACCTATTCTATGGTGGATTGGTGCCCTTTGGATGTGTAAAAGAGCCCTTTCCCAACCCATTTCCAAGCTAATGAGATAGATAATGAGATGCTATGAGCTCAAGATTCCTATAGTGTAGATGCTTTCAAATGTAGATGATGAAGAGCAAGACTGATTCCCGAATGAAGAGTGTAACCTTGCCTCAAGATGTGTTGTTTGTTTTGAAGGAGAGAAGCCTTCAACTTATAGTTGAACTTAAAGGAAGGAGAGGCCAAATTGATGAATGTGGGATCATTCATGGGCCAATGACAAGATGCCACTTGTCAAGGTGTGAGAGGGTGAGGAATGTGTAAGTCTTGGCCAATGTGCCAATTCAAATTTGAAAATGGCCATAAATGCATGTGGTTGAGGGTTTTTGGGGGGAATTGTGTTTGTCCAAAAAGTCAAACATGAGAGTTAATGAGGGAAAATAGGTCTTTTTAATAAATCAAATAAAGTGTTTTATTGTGCAAGTGGGTGGGTTAGTTAAGAGTTTAGATTTGACTCTAGTTGAGTCATAAGCTAGAGAATGGTAATTATGATTAGAAGTTAATTAATTTAGATTAATTAACTTGGGGGATTTTAGGGATTTGATATTTGATTTAAATAAGTTTGATTTATCAAATCAAATAAGAAGAACTTAGGACTTAATGAAATAATTTGATTTATTTAATTAAGTCTGATGAACATTATGGATTTAATCAATAAAATATTTTAATTGATTAATAGAAGAAATGAATGTTAATTAGAGCGGAATGCAGGATGCATGATGTTAGTTTTGAATGTCTACATTTTGCCCCTCTTTGAAGCAATGTACTTGTTGCATTGATTCAAAGAATGATGCTGTTGACATTGAAATTAAAAAATTCTTTGGTTTTTTCAGATGCCATAGTGGAAATATGTACATTAGTACATGCCCCCTCGAGAGATCGAGTGAGAAGATTCGATTTGAGGTGGATCTCATGACAAAGAGGTTCAAAATGGATGTATGGATTTGTGAGAATATATGATCTATATGATAATGATGATGTAAATGATATGTTTGAAAGATGCTTGGAATAACAAATCTATATTGTCTTAAACATCTTAAATGATTATGCAATGCATGTGAGATGGATGAGATGGATGATGTTGTCCTATAATGATATGACGTGATTATGAAAGATGAGAGGATGAATGCAGCATGGATACAGGATGGATGCATTGTTACCGTGAAAGAGGATAGAAGAATGAGAGGGATCAACCCTTAAATTCAAGAAGATGAAGAAGTCCAACAAGTCCTCTAGTCATCAAGACTTTATTGGATAAGATGATGAATGATGATGTGTTGGTTATCTAAGGATGGAAAAGAGCGTACCTTTCTTTATGTTTGATAACACATGTAGGTGCGATGCATCAAGGTATTAAGAACCAGGATGGTGTGCCGCCTAGTGTGACGGACTTTGACTCGTCAAACAAATAGGAGTACTCTTGCTCACACTTGACAAATGAAACCTTATTCAGAATGCAGTTCAGATATCCTAAAAATCTTGGGCCAAAACATAAGTAGGCAAGCCTCCTTATGTGGTCAACAAGACACTTAAAACATCTTTCCTACAAACAAACAAAGTACGCCTGATGAAGTTATTTTACAAGAATATCCAACAAGCACAGCAGATAAAAAGATAATGATCATTACCCCATTCCTTTCTCTCTAAACCTATTTTTTTTTAGGCATCATCGAGAGGTCCTTGGAATGAGCACAAAATAAGATAAGTCAATAAAAGACTAAATAAAGCAAACCAAACAAGCTAATGTTCTTCGTACCGCTAGCCAAGACTAACTACTATGGGGTACTTGATGCTTATGTGCATTGTGGGAAAGCTTCATCCTAGGACATGTTGTGATCATGGTTTTGGTGAGACTAATTGGGTGATAAGATATTGATACTCTGAGTTGACCAACTTGATTGCTTACTGATCTAGACTTGAGACTTTGACGATTAAGCGTTCACTTTGAAATCTACTAAACTTGCTTCTGACTGACTCACCAAAGGGTGAAAGTGATGACTGACTTTATTATGAGTGATGACAATCACAGGTGAAAGTGAGATGGAATGGATGCACCATTTTGGTTTTTTTTTTCAAATATTTTGAGGCTATTTTTGGAATTTTGAGACATTTTTACAAATGTTTTTGGTATTTTCACATTTTTCAATGTTTTTGGTATTTTCAAGATTTATGAAAAAAAAACTAACTTAAAGACCTATCCTAGGGGTCTTAGGAGTTGATCCATAGATTAGCCTTTCCTACGTTATACACGCAGAGACCATGTAGTTCGACTGATGACAAACTTGACTTAATGAAAAGATAGATGGGCAAATGGATTGCCATTGTGACGGACACCTAAGGACTGACCTAAATGCAAAAATAGATGGGCAAACAGATTGCCAATGCGACGAACACCTAAGGACTGACCCTAACTGTCTCGGGGGCTGATCAAAGATCAAGCTTGCCTATGTTCAAGCTCAGAGATGAAATAGTTCGACAAGGTGAAAGATTTACAAGACTTTAATGATCAATTTTTTTGAAGATTTTCTGATATTTCGACATGTTTTTGGATTTTTGATGATTTTGGATGTTTTTGGATTTTTGATGAATTTGAAGAAGATTACGAGAATATACATGAATTCGATCGAATGTATGTGAAAACCTACCCCCAGTGTGGTGTATTAGACTACTTTGATAAAGGCAGGACAAACTGACCTTAGGAATACACCAAGTAGTACCATGGTAGAATATGATATGGACACCAACTCAGGCTATGGTATGGTTGCGAGTGAATGGGTGGATAGATGGATGAGTCACGTAGATCTTGGTGGATGGGGGGTGCTCTATTTACACTTGGCACTTGTTTGCCAGGTTTTCACCAAGGTACTTATCCAAAGCACCATCGAAGTGGTTTTCACTAGAGGAGGAATTTTTTCTTTTTACTATTTTCAATCCTTTTTCTGATTTTTTTTTTGGATTTTTGCATTTTTGGATTTTTTTTGTTGTCACCAAGATGCCTGTTTGCCAGGTTTTCATCAAGGTAACCATTTTTCAAGAATTTTTCCATTTTTTTTTGTATTTTCTAGTTTCATACCTTGCAAGTTCTTAGGCATATAACTTTTTGAGGTGCGAACTATTCATGGGCTCTTGTAAAGGTTCACCTTCTGGTGTTGACAACTGATATGCCCCTGATTTGTATTTTTCGGTGATGATGAAAGGTCCCAGCCAGTTGGGCTCAAAATTTCCTTTTGTATATGAGTTTGGCACATTCTTTTGGTTTTCTTTCAGCACAAGGTCACGAACTTGGAAAGTGCATTGTCTGATCTTCTTGTTGTAGCTCCATTTCAGACGATTTTGATACACTTGTAGATGATTTAGGGCATCCATGCATCGTTCATCTAGTAACTCCAGCTCATTAAGTCTTGTAACCCTATATTCCTCATCTGCGATGAGGTTTTGCAAAGATATCCTCAGTGATGGAAGCTCGATCTCGATGGGGAGTATGGTTTCTGATCCATAGACTAGGGAGAATGGGGTGGCGCTTGTTGGCATGTGGATGCTGGTGTGGTAGGCCCATAAGGCGGGATTTAATTACAAGTGCCAGTCGCGACCAAAGTCATTGACTATTTTCTTGAGGATTTTCATAATGGTTTTATTGGTAGCCTCTGCTTGGCCATTGCCTTATGGATAGTATGGGGTGAAAAAGTGGTGTTGGATTTTGAATTTTTCACACAAATCATGAACATCCTGATTTTTGAAGGGTGTCCCATTATCAAAGATAATGGATTGGGGAACACCGTGTCGGTAAATGAGGTAGTTTAGGATGAACTTGGATATTTGTTTTCCCATGATGTAGGTCAGGGGAATTGCTTCGACCCACTTTGTGAAATATTCAGTGGCAGTGATAATGAATTTGTGGCCATTGGATGAGGTAGGCAAGATTTTACCAATGATATCGAGCCCCCACTATGAAAAGGGCTAAGGTGTAACAATGGGATGCAGTTCTTGAGCTGGTGCATGAATAAGGTCTCCATGTTGTTGGCATTGCAGGCATCTTCTGACAAAGTCGTGTGCCTCTCTTTCCATTGTTGGCCAGTAGTACCTGGTTCTCAACAACTTCTTAGCCAAGGTCATACCAATCGAGTGTGAACCACATATGCCATTGTGTACCTCAGCTAGAGTAGTCGTGGCCTCCTTAGGTTTTAAACAACGTAGCAAGGTTCCATCGATACTTCTGTAGAAGAGGGTATCTCCTAAGATGACAAATCGTGAAGATCTTTTGACAAAAGTGTGTTTGCGGTTCAGGGTAATGTCAGTTGGGAGGATTTCTAATCTTAGGTAGGTGTATATGTCATGGTACCAAAGATCACTGGGACCAATGAGTTCACATGCATATTCTAACTTTGGTACCTCGAACGTGGGTACAAGAAGCTGTTCTACGAGGAATTCATGTTTCAAGATGTTGCGAGGAATGTCTAGTAAGGATCCAATTGTTACCATTGCATCGGCTGCTCTGTTGTTTTTCCTTGGTATCTGCTCAAAGGTGATGTCGATGAATGATTCATTGAGGCTTTCTACCACCTTTTTGTATGGTGCGAGCTTATCATCCTTAGTTTGGTATTCACCATTGACTTGGTTGATGATAAGCTACGAGTCCCCATAGACCTTTAATGCCATCATTCGCCATTGTGCTGCAATCTTGGGGCCTATGGTTAAGGCCTCATATTCTGCAATATTGTTAGTATAGGGGAATGCCAGTTTATATGATCTAGGTATGTAGTCTCCTTGTGGGGTGATGAAGAACACATCAGCTCCTGATCCATGCTACGTGTGGGAGCCATCGAAGTACAATTTCTAGTGGTTGGCTGCACCAAGGTTGAAAAGGGACTCATCTGGGAATTCTAATATGAGTGGGTTGTCTATGTAGAGGGGAGCTTCTGCTAGCTGGTCTGCAATAACTTGTCCTTTGATCGCCTTTTGCTCAACATACTCAATATCATGTTCAGATAGTATCATTAACCATTTAGCCATTCTGCCTATGAGTATTACTTTTGACAATAGATATTTCAGGGGATCCATCTTGGCAATCAGCTTGATTTGATGAGCTAGCATGTAGTGTCTGAATTTCTGGGCTGCAAATACCAGTGCCAGGCAAGCCTTTTCTATTGATGTGTAATTGAGCTCGTGCCCCACCATTGTTCTACTAATATAGTAAATCACCCGCTTGGTTCCCTTTTCATCATGTTGGGCTAAAAGGGCACCAAGGGTGGCTGTTTTTGCTGAGATATATAGAATCAATGGTTTCCCTACAATTGGTGGCATCAACACAGGTGGTGTAAGTAGATATTCTTTTATTTTACTGAATGCTACTCCCTTATGGAGTAGGTGTGAATAGGCAATCTACTCGTCTGCCAGTTGTGCTATGAATCTCCGAATGGAATAGAGTATACCTTACAATACTCTGAGTTGCTTTAACATTCTTGGCACTTCCATTTCAAGGATTGCTTTTACCTTTGTAGGGTCCACCTCTATCCCTCTCATTGAAACTATGTATCCCAATAGCTTTCCCGATTGTACCCCAAAGAAACACTTCTTCAGGTTGAGTCTGACCTTGTATTGTTCTAGTCTATCAAATATTGCACTTAGAGTTGCTATGTGATCCTGCCTTTTCCTTGATTTAGCCAATATGTCATCCACATAATCTTTGACTATTTTGTGGATCATGTTGTGGAAGATCAACGTCATGGCTCTTTGGAATGTAGCTCCTACATTTTTCAACCCAAACGACATCACATTCCAGTAATAGGTGCCCCAAGGATATGTAAAGGTTGTCTTATGTTGGTCTTCCTTCGCTATCATTATCTGATTGTACCCTGAGAAGCCATCCATTAGGGATAGCATGTCATGTTTGGCCATCATATCCACTATCATGTCAATGTTGGGTAGTGGAAAATCATCCTTAGGACATGCTTTGTTTAGGTCTCTGAAATCTGTGCAGATGCGGATGCCCCCTTTTGGTTTTGAGATAGGTAAAAGATTTGATACCCATTCTAGATAGTCGATTGGGCGTATGAAGCCAACATCCATAAGTTTTTGTAGCTCAATTTTAACGAGCAAGGCTATTTGTGGGTGCATCTTCCTTAGCTTTTGTCTAACTAGTTTTGCTCCAGGGTAAATAGCCAAATGATGAACCACCACCTCAAGATCCAAACCTGGCATGTTAGCATAGGTCCATGCAAAACTTACCTTTCTTTCTTTTACGGATGCTATTAATAGTTCATGTTCTTCTACCAGGAGAGACTCTGCGTAGAAGGTGATTTGTGGTTCTAATTTTGTTCCTAAGTTGATCGGGTTGCACTATTCTGCCAATACTGATGATTTCTCCTGATGTAGAGTAGTAGGGGGGAGATTAAATCCTTCATCCTTCAACACCTCAGAGAGGTTTTCACCATTGGATATGTCTGATTGGTGCCCTTTGGATGTGTAAAAGAGCCCTTTCCCAACCCTTTTCCAAGCTAATGAGATAGATAATGAGATGCTATGAGCTCAAGTTGCCTATAGTGTAGATGCTTTCAAATGTGGATGATGGTGAAGTGCAAGATTGATTCTTGAATGAAGAGAGTAACCTTGCCTCAAGATGTGTTGTTTGTTTTGAAGGAGAGAATCCTTCAACTTATAGTTGAAATTGAAGGGAGGAGAGGCCAAATTGATGAATGCAGAATCATTCATGGGCCAATGTCAATATGCCACTTGTCAAGGTGTGAGAGGGTGAGGAATGTGCAAGTCTTGGCCAATGTGCCAATTCAAATTTGAAAATGGCCATAAATGCATGTGGTTGAGGGTTTTTGGGGGGAATTGTGTTTGTCCAAAAAGTCAAACATGAGAGTTAATGAGGGAAAATAGGTTTTTTTAATAAATCAAATAAAGTGATTTATTGTGCAAGTGGTTGGGTTAGTTAAGAGTTTAGATTTGACTCTAGTTGAGTCAAAAGCTAGAGAATGGTAATTATGATTAGAAGTTAATTAATTTAGATTAATTAACTTAGGGGATTTTAGGGATTTGATATTTGATTTAAATAAGTTTGATTTATCAAATCAAATAAGAACTTAGGACTTAATGAAATAATTTGATTTATTTAATTAATTCTGATGAACATTAGGGATTTAATCAATAAAATATTTTAATTGATTAATAGAAGAAATGAATGTTAATTAGAGTAGAATGTATGATGCATGATGTTAGTTTTGCATGTCTACAAAAATAAAGCAAAACTGGTTTTCAAAGGGTACTTATAGATGGAAGGTATTGATTTTGAAGAATTTTTTTCTCTTGTTGCTATAATTGCAGCTGTAAGATTATTTCTTTCTTATGCTACTTTCAAAAATTATAAATTCTATTAGATGGATGTAAAGTCAACATTTCTGAATGGTGAGCTAGAAGAAGAAGTCTATGTTGAACAACTAGATTGATTTCAATCGACTAATGAAAATGACATGGTATGTTGATTGAAGAAAGCTCTATATGGAATTAAGCAAGCTCCTAGGGGTTGGTATGCTAGATTGGATAAATACTTATTGAAGCTTGGATTCAATAAAGGTATTGTTGACAATAATCTGTACTTCAAGTTGGATCAGAATAAAGAATTGATCATTGAATTATTTGTTGATGACATTATTTTTGAAGGTAATGATGACTTGTGTATGAATTTTTTCTGATGAAATGAAAAGTGAGTTTGAAATGACAATGATAGGAGAGTTGAAATTATTTGTAGGATTGCAAATCACTTAGTTAGATGATGGAATTTTCATATCTCAGTCTAAGTATTTGAAAGAGATACTGAAAATGTTTGGCATGAAAGATTCAAAGCCATTTGGTACACCTATGATAATCGGATGCAAACTTACATAGAATGATGATTCTCCTAAAGAAAATCAGAAAAGATATAGGTCAATGATTGGTGGATTACTCTATTTGACTCAAACTAGGCCAGATATAATGAATGGTGTATGCATGGTTGCTATATTTCAAGTTGATCCTAAAGAGTCTCATGTAACTACTGTAAAAATAATTTTCAGATACCTGAAAGGGATAGTTGATCTTGGTATTTGGTATCCTAGTATTTATGATCTTATTCTGAATGCTTTCACTAATGCTAATTGGGTAGGATATGTGGATGACATGAAGATTACTAGTGGCGGTGCATTCTTCTTAGGGAATAAATTGGTATCTTGGCTAGGAAAAAAGTAAAATTTTGTTTCATTGTCTACTATTGAGGCATAATATATTATTGTTGCAAACAGTTGTACCCAAGTATTGTGGATGAAGAAAATGATGAGAGATGTCAGAATTGAGTATGAAGAACCCATTGCTATATTTTTTGACAATTCAAGTGCCATTAATATTTCTAAGAATCTGGTGTTGCATTCAAAGAGAAAGCATATATCCATCAAATATCACTTTTTGAGAGATAAAGTGAGTGAAAAAGAAGTTAGATTGGAGTATATACCTACGAAGGAGAAAATTGTAGATATATTTACTAATTTGTTGCCCAAGGATACTTTTGAGTACCTCAGAGGAAAGTTAGGGGTGATTTCTCCTCCTGATCAGAACTAAGATGCATGTCTTTGCATCAGTCTGTAAATTCATAGCCATATCTTATTCCAGATTGATGTTACATGGTGGTTGCTACTAAACAGGAGTAGTCAGATGATTCAAATATGTGATCAGATCATGTGTACCTTTTCCATTTATTTCAAAGGGGGAGAGAAGAGCAATGTGAAAAATATGGGAGAAGAAAGAAACATGAAAAGATTGCACAATATCAGGGGGAGATTGTTGGAGTAGAGCTAGTTGGGTTGGTGGCATTATTTTTCACATCATGTGTTGCCATCAATGCTAAAGGGGGAGATTGTTGGATGTTGTGGTTGAATTTTTTATATGTGGTTATCATTTATGTCAACACTATTAGCATTAATGATGCTTAAGGAAGTATATGTTAAGGCTATTGAGAAAATTGTAAAAAATAATATTGATGGCAACCAATGATGCTGAGAAGGTCAGAATGTTGGAAAGTATTGTACATTGAAGATCTCAAGGTTTGCTTCAAATGGTTTGTTGTTGAAGCTTTCTAGTATGTTGTCTAGAAGTTTCAAAGGCTCAAAAATATTTGTGGAAGTTATGAAGATCTATGTGTGTATAGTTATTCAATTTCTGTAGATGGTGTTCCTGGATGAAGAGGATGAAATTTTGATAATTTCATGTGTTGTGCATGTACCTGTGATGTTCATGGATGATTATAGATCGTACTCTTTCTTTTTTGTACATCCACATTGATCAGAGTGTTTGTGATTGGAGATTTTTCTGATGTGTGCTCGAGTTTTCATGTTCTCGGCCAACATGATGGTGTTAGCATGTTGTAGATCCATGAGGATTAATATTTTATTATTTGGCATGTTTGAAGGTGTTTTTTTGGGTCCTCACTATGTTGTGACCGACTTGTGTTGGTGCACATTAAAATTTATTCATGTATTGAGGCCAATAATTGTAATTTATTCTTTATTTGAGGCCGACGGAATAGTGGATGTGAATTCGTGTAATAGATATATATAAGTGTTTTTTTTCCTCATTTAAAGGCAATGCTCAATGTGTGAAAGAGGTGTACATGTGCGAATAAAGGTCAAATCATTCAAGAGTAGAGTAGTGTGTGGAAGAGTGTAGAAGTTTTTGTGCGCCTAACTGGAACTGTAATCAAGCTTTTGTAGAAGCTATCTTCTTAGTTCAACTTCATTAGATGGACTTAATCTGATTATTGTATGTAAGGAAGTGAACCTTCCTCTGAGCAGTATGTTTGAATGCAAGTGCATTCCCTTTTCATTCTTCATTATACTTCTAACAGGGTATAATCTTGTGGACTAACATCCACCATGGTTTTTCCCCTAATAGGGTTTCCACGTATAGAATCTTGGTGTTCATGTGTCTCTAATGTGTTGTTGATTTATGCTTTCACTGTTAATTATTAGATCTAAGATTTAAGGTTGATTAATTTTGTATAAGTTTGATTTTTTTAACAACTGATTCAACCCCCCCTCTTAGTTGTCTATCCTTTTTTTGCAAACAATTACACTACATGGTTTGTGGCCAAGAGGCCACTTAGGTTCAAAAATCTTGAAGTTGTTCCCTAAAGAGAGGGGTGAGGGGAGTAGGTTATGTGATAGAGACAAGCCCAAGTAGCTCATTTGCAAAGAGATCAATATGCACAAAGGGCTCATGATCAACATCAAGATGAGAAGGTAGGTCCAAAGGGACCTCCTCTTCTACATGACCATCATCAACATCAAGATCGTCTAATGGACCAACAAGTAGATGCACAAGGACCAAGGCCAAATATACAATGATTATAGGTTGATTTAGGTAATGCCCTCAGAGAGAGAAAAATAATGCTTGTTAGGAGTTAGATCAGATCTAAGAGAAACTAGATGTAGAGGATATATGAGGGTATTAGGAAGAGCTATAAGAGGCTTAGGAGACTACTCAATGATAATAGATGGTCCTTGCTTGATACAAACAATATTTAAGGGCCATACAAGATGATATTTCATATTATACGACCTTGTACCTACTATGGGTTCCAACCTATAGGAGAGAACCACCCTACTCATAGTGGAGTACCATGGGGCCTAGCAAATTGTAGGGCTTAGTGGGCATGTCTCATAGATAGTTTGGGGAGCCATTAGGGATTCATGATAGATCACCCTCTCAGCCACATTGTTGCAGAGAAGGGGTGGATTATTTTTTAGGGGAATCAAATAAACACAATTCAATCACAATATTACCCCCAAGACCCCTTCAATGGTGAATTTCAATAACTAGCTTTCTCTTGCAACAAGGTTTCCAAAATGATGAAATTTGGAATATATTTTAGATAAGTCCATCTCATCTTAAATTCCAAGACTTTTCAAGTACCCAATAAGCTGAAATTTAACATATCTTGAGGATGGCATAGATTGTTTTGGAGCAAAAGGCTCAAAACAGGTCTATTACTCCTAGAATTAGGCTAATTTGGCTACTCCCACAAAGCAAGAACAAGGAATACTTCTCAAAATCACCCAAATTCTTCATCTACACCTTAGAATATTCACCTAGGGTCACCTTTACTAGGTTTTAGCAACCAAACATACTTTCTCTCTGTTGTTCCTCTATTTCACTACTCAACCTAGCCTAACACATGAGGATGTTTTGCTAGGGCCTGATTAGAAACAACATGAACCTCCATACCTTGTTCCCTAAACCTAATGAAAATCAAAAAAATACCTAAGACCACCATTCCATTGAGTCTAACAAATTTACAATAGTGTAATGGCCTGGAAATCACATTTTGTTCACTAAACCCTTAATATGGAGGGTTTGAAAGTGGTAGAGAAAGAAAATCTTAAAACAATCTTAAAAAAAAAAAAAAAATTCACCAAAAAGGAACCAAATTAAATCTAATACTCTATATAATAATTTCCAATGGGGTTCAACTCATGACTAAGTTGTACGGGTCTGTACGAAGTGACATAACTCAAAAATTTGCACAAAAAACTAGAAAACAGAGCCTCTCCTTAAATTTTCTTCACCAATGTCATTACACAATTGATGCCTAAAAGTTTGTGAGGCTTTAAAAATAAAATTAAATCACCTAAATATAAGTTACAATCCAAGAAGGCATAAGTGAGTGTTCATCCTTCAAAACATGCAAAATTAACAAGTTGTAAAAAGCAACTTTTTGCAGATCTCACCAACTTGTTGAACTAATGCCTAAACTGACCCTAAAATCATTGTAACATGCCAATTAGGTCTTATTTTGACCTTATTACAATGATAAATGATCAACACTCAAAAATATAGCTTACACACTTAACATGCATCACTAGACCAAAAAAATGACCATGGTGCTCTTGCACCATACTCCTAGCCAAAAGAAAATTTAAAGCCCTCTTGAATTGAGGGTAGTAATAGGTTTTTATCTTGACCTTGGGTTTCATCTCAAACTTTGGTTTGTCCTTCTTTACCATCTCAACAATAACTATGCATATTCCTTCATTACTCTATCTCATTTGTAGTACAAACATAATTTCTTCATCGATCTAATGTTTTGCCCTTGATATTTCTGCCTTATTAGGTTTACTAACATTTGAAATGAAAAAAATTGAAAAACCATTATTGAAGAAAAAATCATACCATCATACCTTGGAAACAAAAAAATTATTCTCCAAAAGCAAGTCATCCTTGACCTTAACCAAATCAGCTTTTGACACCAATTCAACATCCTCTTTCACTAAAATCAAATCAAGCTTCATACCTTATGTTTCATCATCTTCATGTTTTGACATGGCTGCATCCTTCATGGGTTTATCTTCCTCTACCACCATCTCAACTTTCTTGCCTTTTTATTTGTCTTCTTCCATCAACAATGGATTCTTTTCATCTAGTTTCCATACTTCCATTTTTCTTCTCTTTTGAACAATATTTTTAATAGGACATGATGCCTTATTTTTTATTGGAAAATTTCATCTTTGCATTTAAATTTCTATTCTCTTTTCCAACTTCTCCATATGATTCCTTGTTTCTTCCATGGCTTGCTTCAATTCTTAGATCTCTTTCTCAATCTCGATTTTCTTTGCCTTCTCTTTTTCCTTCTTTCTCTCTTTTTCATCTTGTTTCTTCTCTTGTGAACCCTCACCCTACAAGAATCTCCTTAGAAAATCCATTCTTCTCTTCAAGAAAGTTCGTTTAACCTTGCTTCCTCTTGTATTTGCCTCACTTAGGTCTCTTCTCTTTTCCTCTACCTAGTCTTTTGGAAACCAGGTTCTCTCTTCAACCTGCAAAAACACAAACACCAAACTCTTTCTATTTGTAGAGTCTTCTAGCTATTATAGCAATTGACTAAGCTTTAGGGGAATCAACTAAACACAATTCAATCACAATCTTACCCCCAAGAACCCTTCAATGGTGACTTTCAATAACTAGCCTTCCGTTGCAACAAGGTTTCCAAAATGATGAAATTTGGAATATCTTTTAGAGAAGGTCATCTCATCTTGAATTCTAGGAATTTTTAATTAGACAATAAGCTGGAATTTAACATATCTTGAGGATGGAATAGGTTGTTTTGGAGAAAAAGGCTCAAAAAAGGTCTGCTACACCTAGAATTAGGCCAATTTGGCTACTCCCACAAAGCAAGAACATAAAATCCTTCTCACACTCACTCAAATTCTTCATCTACACCTTAGACCAGTCACCTAGGGTCACCTTTACTAGGTTTTGGAAATCAAATATACTTTCTATTTTTTGTTCCTCTATTTCACTACTCAACCTAGCCTAACACATGAGGATGTTAGGCTAGGGATTGATCATAAACAACATGAACCTCCATCCCCTACTCCCTAAACCTAATGAAAATCAAAAAAATACCTAAGACCACCATTCCAATGAGTATTTAAAATTTACAATGGTGGAATGGCTTGGAAATCACATTTTGTTCACCAAACCCTTAAAATGGAGGGTTTCAAAGTTGTAGAGAAAGAAAAGCTTCAAATAAGCTTCAATAGGAATGAAAATACATGAAATAGGAACCAAATTAAAGCTAAAAATTTGTAGAAGACTTTCCAATAGGATTCAACTCATGACTAATTAGTACGAGTCCGTACAAAGTGATAGAACTCAAAATTTTGCACTATAAACCATAAAACAGAGCTTCTCCTTCACTTTTCTTCACCAAGATCATTACAAAATTGATGCCTCGATGTTTGTGAGGCTCTAAACATCACATGAAATCACCTAAACAATAGTTACAATCCAAGAAAGAATAAGTGAGCGTTCATCCTTCAAAACATACAAAATTGACAAGTTGCAAAAAAATAAAATTTGCAACTTTCACCAACTTCCTGAACTAACACATTTCTAGCCTACAATGATATTTCTAGCCAAGTAGGTCTTATTTCAACCTTATTACAATGATATATTATTAAAAACTAAAACATCTAGCCTACACATCTAACATGCATCAGTAGAACAAAAAAATGACCATGGTGCTCCTGTACCACACATCAAGGTAGAGGTAGTAAAGGCTAGACATACATAGCCATTTTGATTTATCTTTTTGATAATATAGACCTATATGTATATTAAAATTGCTTGAAGGAGCCCAAAAAACAAAATAGGGTGTATATTTCTAATCAAATTAAATCTCCAAAAACTAAATATATTTTTGAGTACCCATTTTGACCTTCTTAAATATACTTCAAACTCATATGTGATTGTTTTGGAAAGAATACCCTTAAAAATGACTATCCTATTTCATAGAAGCTTCAATAGGCCTATTTAACAAAGAAAGTACACTCTAACTCACTCCAAACCCTCAAATAACTATGTGAAGCATTGAAACAGGTCATAAAACCACCAAATCAATTCATCTTTCTCAAGAAAATCTTTTACTCAAGCAACAAATAAAGAAACCCTTACTCAAGGCTTAAACAAAGCTTCATACAATGAGGGTTTGATGAAAATATGTATTAAAAACCTCCTTGAACCTTTTCAAAGCCTTAAATATCTGATAATAGGTCTGCACAAGCAAAATAAACAGTTTCACAACCTTCTTCAATGCAACTTCAACATTTTCTACCTGGGAGCCATCAATTTTAAGCCAAAATTCATGCATTTTCAACTAGGGCATCATGACAACCTATGAAAACCTTACTTAAAGTTATTTCAGCCTTGGGAAATATTCAAAAACATTAAAAAAAGACCTTACAAATTTTGAAGGGTTTTCAATAGTGGAATCTCAAGAAATGAATTTTTTCCTTGAAACTGAAACCTTAATTTCAGTACTGGGTAGCTAGAGAGATTCAACCATTAGAAAAATTAAACAACCTTTTCAAACTTTCTGGTAAGAACAAGAAACTTCTGAAGTTAAATTATATTTCCATCCATGTAAGTCTCAAACCTGTACTAGTTTGTACAAGGCCATACAAAGCAAGAAAACAACATAAAATGTACTAAAAACCAAAAAACAGAGCTTCTCCTTCACTTTTCTTCACCAAGATCATTAAAAAATTGATTCCTCAAAGTTTTTGAGGCTCTAAAAATCACATGTAATCACCTAAATATAAGTTACAAACCAATAAAGCATAAGTGAGCGTTCATCCTTCAAAACATGCAAAATTGACAAGTTGCAAAAAACAACTTTTTGCAACATTCACCAACTTCTTGAACTAATGCCTAAACTGACCCTAACATGATTCTAACATGCCAATTAGGTCTTATTTAGATCTTAGTACAATGATATATGATCAAACACTCAAAAATATAGCCTACACACCTAACATGCATCAGTAGACCAAAAAAATGACCATGGTGCTCCTGCACCACACATCAAGGTAGAGGTAGTAAGGGCTAGACATACATAGCCATTTTAATTTATATTTTTGATAATATGGATCTATATTTATATTCATTCATTAGCACCTATGTAGCCTTATGTGTGTATCTTGAGATATAACACATACTAGATTTTGTATCATGACACTAATGATTTGGATATATATTAGGTGATTTTTGATGTGATCTTGATATGATGTTTTATTTCATGTTTATGATATCATACAATGAATATACTATAATTATATATGGATCCATTATGAATGATTTATGATTATTTATGCAAATGTGATGTATTTATTATTTTTATGATGTGATGTATCCAAATGTATATGATTTTTGGATTAGATGCATATGTTATGTATGATATGGATGAATTTATTTTTGTATTTTTGATATGAACTATAATGTGTATGTAGGATGTACATGTTATGATATGCTAACAGTTTATGGATGCAAGATGGATGCACTTATTTTACTTATGTCATGATACTTTGATGTTAATAAGAATTAGATAGAATACAAATGATACAAGATATAATAATGAGATGGTGAACATTGCTTAACCTTTCATTCATGTTGATATTGAATCATTATTTCAACAAATCTATAATTATTTAAATCTTATTAGATATGGTTATGAGAGAGCTGATAGTGCTCTGCTTCTAGGATGGTCTTAATTAATCATAGAAATCCTTATTTTTTATATAGAATATAGACAAGATTAACCAATTTATGAAGAATTAAGGTGATGTTGTATCTAATGTAATGAACTTTGACTCTACAAATAGAAAGGACTATCCTAGTTCATACTTGAAATATGAAAACCTTGTTTGACCATGTGAAAGAATAATCCATAAAAGTAAGTAGACTAATACAAAAAATTATGAAGAACCTAATATGTCCTACCCATTGTTTTACCTAATATATTTTTAAGTGACTACAGTTACAAAAAGAATTTGGGCTATGAAAGATCACATAAGTGATAAAAAATAAATAATTTCAAATATCAAGGATAATTTGGTGATACCCATAACTAAATGAAACAATAGGTTTACCAACACCATATTGAAAGTATTTTTGAGGGGTGATATTATGTTTTCTTGAAGTTACAATTGTATATAAAAATATCACTAGGAAAAGGACAATAACATGGTCTATCCAAAATATGGTGGTTAAAATTTGGCTTCCTAAAAGTTATGCAATGTAGGGTGCAAGCTTGAGATACCTCCATCAACAAGAATAGATATATTTTTTTGTGTATCACATTTAAATAAGTTTATTGGTCAATGGATACCCCACAAAAAATGTCACTTGAGATCAATGAAGATGGAAAAATCATACTAGATCTTTATTCAATTCTCTAGACATACAAATAAGTTGACTAGAAAAATCACATAATACCTCATTAAATATATAATAATTTTTCCTTAACCTATAATGGTCATTGAGATATGTATATTTAAATTGTCTACAACATAAAAATTAATTAAGTTACATGATCATTTATTTATTATTCCATAGGTAGTTAAGATATCATGAGTGACACACAAGATATGTGTATGGTATACATATAATATAGTGGTTAATATATATTACAATCATACTATGAGTTCTATTTTTTAAAATACTTTAAGTGTTATTTATACTCAAAATGGCTTACTATTCTAGAGAATTATAAACTATTTATTACATATTTAATATAGTATTATTTCCTTTTACAATTATTTCATTTAAAATTACCCAGCCATACACTAAGATGGAGTGAATAAAGTTTTTCCATTGTCAAATATCACCCTTGATAGTTTCACCTTAAATTTTTTGCCCCCCCTTAAATTATTGGAACTAATTGAGTACTTAAGTTCCTAAATTATGCATTCTATGCCACATTTTTAACAACTACCAGTGAATTGCAAATGTGAAACATTTACATTTATCTAATATGTTGCCCCTAATAGTAAATGTCCAAGAAACTCACACCCCAAGCATGAGTGTCCTCTTGTTTTCCCTCCAATTTCAAATATGTCAGCGTCAGTGATTTATTATTTGCAATTCAATTGTCTAAATTCGGTTATCAAGATTTGATTTTTGGGAAATTGTATAAATGCCTATAAATACCTATTTATTGCATCATATGGAAATCAACAAGAGGTGAACATTAAGAGTTATAGTGCAGTAAATTATACTCCCTTATAGGGGATAATATAATTCACACTTAATTTGGAGCTATTATAGTGACCTCGCATTTATGCATTTTCAACCTTCCTAAATAGGGCCTAACTTCCTTTATTATCCATCCAAAATCCTTACTTTTCCTATTTTTTGAAAGGAGACTGGCATTTAATTGATGCAAAAAATAATTGAAACACATTGGCATATGTTTGTCTTGGACTTATGCATGAATGGGTTCTCTATAAGTCCTAAGACCTATTTTTTCATATGCATATGTTAGCTATTAGGATCTAATGTTAGGGAAATTAGAGAAGAAGCCTATAAATCCTAGCCTTTTAACCATTTCAAAATAGGGATGAAGATTGAGAAAGAGATTAGAAGATCAAGAAAAGGGATTTTCTAGAGAAAGAAAGCAAGAAAATTTGAAGTCTTGGAGCAACATTGTGTTTGTTTACAGGTCTTCAAGCCCATTTGTCAATATTTGATCAAGCATTGCTCATGATTGAAGGTTGATATCAATTGTGGAACTTGATGGATTTTAGGTTTGGGAGATGCGTTTTTCCATTTCTCAAACACTAATGACTTGTTTTCTAGTGTTTCCATCTTCAAGATTCATTCTACTAGCAACCTATAGAAAGGTATCATTATGTTTCATATTTATTTGGCATGTAATGACTTCTTCGTAAGTGGCTCTTTATCATTCGCCATTTATGAATCATGCTCCAATGCATTGGAGTAGGATTTCTTTGTGTTTTAGCTCATAACAACCTTAGATTCATTTAAGGTTAGGACTCACACACAATCATTTATAAGATCTATATCATTTATCAAGATTTAATTACCAAACTTGAGATTTGACCAAGGTAAACCCCCATACAAACAAAAGAAAAATTATGTTATATATTTATTGTAAGTACAAATATGGGAATGAAGATTTGCATGTATAGGGGTAGAGTACAAAAAAAGGGCTACAACTTCATTTTTTATAATTTGGGAATGGCCTATGAGGACTCATTCACCCCAGGTAAAACCTATCCTTTAATATACCTCATAAAAAACTTTTGTTTCTAGGTACATGTGTCCAAACCCTTCTCAAATATACCTATAAATTGTGATTTCAATTTATGTATATTCGAGATATTTTATTTTATCATCAAGGTCTTATTGGTCATTAGGTTTAAATGCTTCAAATCATTTCTACTTAATTTTGAATCCTACTGTCCAAAAGAAGCTAGAGATTCAGGTCTGATTGGCTTGCCTTAGGGTTTAAAGTCAATCTCTACACCTTGCAATATCCTAGTTTCAATCAAATTTGGTAAGAGGGACACCTTTAGTTCCTAAGTTATTTATATTTACTTAGGATCTAACACATTTTAATCATTCCCCCTATTCCCCATATTTTATTCTCGTGAACTTGATATTGTACATCACGCTTTTTAAATTTGGAGATCATTGAAACCTTAGATCTAGGTTTTGTATTATCTAGTTTTGCATTAAATTTAGGGTTACAATTTCAATGTTTGAATCATCTAAACTCATAAAAATCCAAAATATATATACATTCTACATATTAGATTGCTTAAAAGTGTGTTTTAGTCATTTAGATCAAAATAACATCAAAATAATTGCACTCAAAAAGTTATCATTTCACTCATAAATTATCACAAAATTGCATTTACATTTCATCATCATTCTAGAAAATATTGTCACTTTAATAAAAATTAAAATTGGAAACAACAAACCTAAACAATAACACAAACAATCAATTTTTAATTTTCTAGAACCTTGGGCAGGTACTCAATTTCCCTAGGGTGAATCTATCCTCATACAAGTGGCTTGACAAGTTTTCCTATGATTTTTGTGTTTGTGTTTGTTTTTCCTTTTTTCTAGTCCATTTGTGTTTAGTAATTCTAGAATAGTGTTTTTGCATATTAAATAAATTGATCCTTTTACTTGTAGTTTTGAAAAAGATAAAAAAATTGTTGTTACTTTTTAGTATTAGATAGCTTCAGATATGTATACATTTGTTTTCATTTTTCATTGGATAATATAAATACAATAGTTCTAATTTTGCAAATAGTTGAAACCATATACCATCCCAAACTATTTAACCAAAAAGTGCACATTAAATGATTAACATTAGAGAAAGCATAATCATTTGATCATGTCAGATCTCTTTCTACAAGTAAATATATCACTCAAACCATTTAGTTGTGATGACTTTCACATGTTATATGAATCCCTTGAGGAATTCATATCACCAAAATCATCCACTAGGGCTTGTCATAACAAAACAAAAAAAAAGAGAAGTTAATATAGTCACACCTCAAATTATTGTCTATCCACCTTCAAAACAACAAAAAAATTAAAATAAATCCATACTTATCATAGGACCACCTAAAAAAATGAAAACCTCTAGGAGTTAACTTGAAATTTGAAAGGAAAATCACTAGTGAAAATGTTTTGCAGCAACCAAATTTCCATACCATCACTAATACATATAACATAGAATAATAGATAGCCACAAACCATTCCTACATCGATACCACTTCCCCAACCAATTTTTCCCAGTGCCCCTCATTTACCTTTGCATAGTGGGAAGGATTATCCTACTAAGATCTCTCTATGGGATCTTAAAGAAGCATCACCTAATTACCATAGCATGCTTCAAAATTCTTTACAACACTTTGTGGTCCCTCCTAGTGTGCAACCAAATTATGAAGTATCCCTAATTAAAGGAATTAACTTGGTCAGTATAGATATTTTTTTCCATCAAGAGAGGAGTTACCTCCATTATAAATACAAAACATTTGAAGCTTTGATAATAATAACTAGCATTAACAAGTTTCACATTAAGTGTACTATAATTGATAATGGTTTTAAAACTTAATGTTTGTAGTGTAAGAATTTTGGATAAACTTAGATTGGACAAGACTAAAATTCAATTGGATTCTTTATCTATTTGTGGTTTTGATAATGTGTGAAACCAACTGCTCAGTGTGATAACATTACCTGTAAAATCTTGTAGGATTACATTGCAAGCTTTTATCCATTTCATGCCCCAAGAACTCTCATATAACCTTCTCTTAGGTAGGCCTTGGATTCATGAAATGATTAGAGTCCCTTCAACACTTCACTCTCTAGTGAAATACACTTATAAAAAAAAATGTGCATAATTAAAGCAGACTTACAATCATAAAATTATTTAGAAATTGAAAAAGGAAGGAAATGCCCTTCGAGAACATTAATACTAGTTTCAAAAGTGGAACATGTGTAAGAAGAAGAGAAATAAAAGAGCTTTTCAAAAATTATAAAACTATTGGATCATGATTGGGGTTCATTATATTTTACACCTACATTCATGTGAGAATATAAAATAACAATAAAATAATTTGGAAAAGAAAAAGAAACAATAGTAGTATCAACACAACATGAAGTAGAATGACCACAAGCATCTAAGTCCACAATTTTTAGCAAACAAGACACAACCAATTATGAGAATATGGATCGTGAGAAGCCACCATCCTCGAAGGAGATGAAATCTCTTTATGGATGAGGATATAAACTCTTGAAACAACTTGGCTATAATGGAAAAGGATTTGGAGTGAAAGAAAACAACATTAGAGTTCCTATAGAGCATGAGATACAAAAAAGAAAAAGTGGTCTTGGATATTTTCTTTCAAAGATAAGAAAATCATCTAAAAACCCTTGACTTAATATCAACACTATTATGGAAGATGCTCCTATAAAAACTCTTAGATTGATGCATCTTGACTTAATAGATACCACAAATGAGGATATGCCTATGGATTATTTGCAAAATGATGAAGCTTTGGAGAAACTTGTAGGAGTCTATGATAATCTACCAACTCATTATAAAAATCTAAAATTTAAATATACCTTAAATACTAAGGGATACTTTAGAGATGAATCTAAAACAAGTGATATTGAACAAGATGAATAACAATAAATTCATTAGCTTTCAAATCAAATTCCATTACTTGTGGGAGATACAACAACTATACCAATGGATACTTCTAATGAAGGAAAGATGATTCAAATAGGAAAGTGTCAAGTAATGATGATGAACAAGAAGACCATGTAATGTTATTACATGACTTTCCTAAAATATTTTCTTGGACTTATTCAAATATTCCAGGAATTGATTCTAAGATAGTAACACACAAAATAGCTCTTGAAAAAGGTTCAAAATCTATAAGACAGAAGATACAAAATATGAATCCTAAGATAGCTTTGTTGTGAAAGTTGACATTGAAAAGCTCTTGGCTGTTGGTTTTATTCATACTATTTATTATTCCCCTTTGATATCCAACATCATATCGATGGAAAAATTTGATAATCATATTAGGATGTGTACAATTTTTCATGACCTAAATAAAGCATCTTTAAAAGATGATTTCCCCTTCCTAATATCCATATTATAGTATATTCCACCATAGAATATGCTTTATTATCATTCAATTATGAATTTTTAGGATATAATCAAATATTCATTGATACCCAAGATCAATACAAGGAAACTTTTACAACATCTTGGGGAACATTTTGTTGGGTTGTCATGCATTATGGATTGAAAAATGTTGGAGAAACAAGAGCTATGCCATTGATATTTCATGATTTTATCCACAACATTTTGGAAGACTATGTTGATGATATTTTGGCTAAATCTATCACTCATCAAGATCATCTCAAAATATTTTGTAAAATATTTGAAGGAATCCACAAGTATAAGATGAGATTGAACCCAAAGAAATTTTCCTTTCACGTGGATAGCTGAAAATTGTTAGGTTTCATAGTGTCACATAGAGGCATTGAGGTGGAAATAAAGAAGATTGATATTATAATAAACATGCCACCTCCTAAGAAAATTTATCAATTATGTATTTTACATGAAAATATTAAAGTTGTCCATCATTTTGTTGTGTCATTAGTGGATCAACCTCTTCTTTTACCCAAATCCTTAAGAAAGAATCAAAATTTAAATGGAATGAGTATTGTCAATTTTTTTTTGAATGTTTTAAAGAGTATCTAGCTAATCCTCCCATCTTGCATCCTTCTATTCAAGGAAAACCATTCATTATCTACTTATCAGCATCAACTCTTGCTCTAACTACACTATTGGCTTAACAAGATTACAATAGAAAAGAACATTCATTTATAACATTATCCACACTTTGATTGATTATGAAACTTGATATACAACAATAAAAAGACAATGATTGGCTTTGGTGTTTGCTATTAGTAAATTGATATGTTAGTTTTTAAATGCACAAGTGAATTTTTTTATGAAATTTTATCCTTTGACACACCTTTTTACTAAAACAAATTTGTTAGTACATTTAGCTAAGTGGCTTTTTTGTTGACTCAATTTTACCTTAAATTGTTTCCTCAAAAGTGATAAAAGGACAAGCTTTGATTGAAAACTTAGCTGATGCTCATCACCATTAGAATTTCCCACTCATGACTCTTTCCTAGATGAGAATGTGTTAACAATAGATGATGAAACATGGGAATTTATTTTGATGATTCTAAGTGTTGAAATTGCTTTGGAGTAGGGGTTATATTAAGCCCGCCTTCAAGAAAAATTATTCCCTTATAGTTTAAACTTCCTATGCACAAATAACACTATGGAGTATGAGGCCCTAATTGTTGGGATACATGTAGCCTTCTCCTTAGGTGTTTAAAAAATTCATATATCAAGTGATTCTTAATTAATAATAAAAAAAATCAAAGGGTCCTATCAAGCAAAACATGATAAGCTATCTCAATACAAAAATCATATGATGGCATTGGTAGAAAATTTTGAATCCTACATGATTGATAATGTCCCATGAAAGGATAATTTACATGAAGATACAATGGAAAGTTTTTCTTCCATTATTTCTCTTGAGGATACTTCCATTGAATTTACATTCATAGTTGACACAATAAAGAATGCATCCATAGATTGAAAGATCAAAGACAAATTAGTTGCCAATATTGATGCATCTAGTGAATGGTACTCACCAATATTGAACCAAATACTAAAAAAAGAAGAGCTCGTATTCAAAAAATTGCAACTATATATATAGTCCTAGTAGATTTCTTATATAGAAGATCCTTTAATGGTCTTTTGCTTCAGTTTCTTAAATAATCAAAAATCCATATAGCCCTTGAGGAAGCTTCTGTGGGTTCTTGCGGGGGGGATTTTGGTGCAAGATCATTAGTTCAAAAGTTAAATCACATACGATACACTTAGAAAAATATGGAACACGATTTTTTTGATCATGTCAAGAAATTTCACAAGTGTCAAGAGCACAACAATTTGATTTTTTCTCCTACTTCTAAACTTTGTGCCTAATTTCCTATTTGGCCATTTTTGGCTTCAGGTTTGGATCTCATTGGAAATATTTCTCCTCCCTCCTCTTTTGGACATACATAATTTTTAATTACTACAACAAATTACTTAATGAAGTGGGTATAATTTATTCCTCTTTGCTCCATGATTGTTGATGCAATTTGTTTCTTTATCTTCGAAAATATTACTGCTAGATTTGGTCTTCCTTTTGCATTAGTTTCATAAAATGGTACACCATTATAGAACAATGAAGTAAAGAAATCCTTGGAAATATTTCACATTCAACATCATTTTTCAACACCATATTACCCACAATCTAATGGTCAAGTAGAAGCAACAAACAAAACTCTTGAACAAATATTACAAAAATAGTAAGTAAATAGAGAAAGGATTGGTACATTCAATTATCTTATGTGTGATGGGATTATTGAACAAGTATCCAAAAATATACAGTAACTAAACCTTGTAACCTTTTATATCGTGTGGAAGCATTAATGGCTTTTGAATTAAGAATTCCATATTCGAGAATTTCTCTTATAGGCCTTATTGATGATAACACCTATAAAGAACATTGATTACAATGGCTTGAAATGATTGATGAACAACACATAAAACCTCTCAAGAATCTTCAAGATTATTCCAAAATAATTTAGTGTAGTTATAAAAATAATGTTACTCCTCTCTCATTTAACAAAGGGGGTTTAGTGTTATATGAAAATCAAAACACAATCAATGTTGCTTCAGGTGAAAAAGGAAAGTTTAGTCTAAACTGGTTAGGCCCTTATGTAATTGATGAAATTTATTAGTATAGAGCATATACATTAACCAAAATTGATTGTAAACCTCTAATAGAGCATATAATTTTTTTGCATTTGTATAGATATCACACTTAAACATTTGTTTGAATAGTATTTATATTAGTGCATGTTGTTAGATTAAGTAGATAGTTTTCTATTTTATTTCGCATTGCTTCATTCTTGAAAAACATTTTTTTTGTGTCTTGAATTAGATTGAGTAATTATTCATTAGTTTGAATTATTAATTTCTTTGGTACATGTTATTTAGTCAATCATATGTGTGTTGTGTTAAATTAGATCACAAGGGGATTTAGTTTAACATAATTTCACTTAATCAGAATGTAGTATCTAAGTAAACATAAGTGTTTAGGTTAGAGAACATAACATTATATCATGGAAAAATTTATTAAATAATCTTCCATATATTTTTTAATAGATCACATTGACTTGTAATTCAAACCAACATAAAAAATGCCCATATATATAACAATCATAAGATGTACACACATGGTCACCATAGTAACAAAATGTGGCATAATACAACAGAGTACATCTACAGAGGCCTCTGGTTACCAGAACCCTTGGGGCCTAGTGCTAGTGGTTATCATCAAGGGGTAGTGGATTGTGAGTGGCTCACGAATCTCATCTGCAAACCTTGAACTTGGATTAAAGCTATGGCCTCATGAATGATAAAAAACATGCTCCTAATCTATCTGATTCCTATTCACTCATACTATAGCAAGCTTTGTCTATACTCTATTAAATTCTAATCACATGAAAGCTATTGTCTCTCTTGGAAGGAATAAGGGTGGCTTGAATCTCCTCATAGACTATATTGAGATCCTCGTAGGGAACTCTAAGATCCTCCAGCATAAATCTTGACTCCTCCTCCAAATATTTAAAATCTTTACAATATTCATATCATCTTCATAAGTTATCCTTCACCTATATAAGGGATCAAAAAGTTCAGTATGGTACCCCACGCTAGGTAGTGGCCTATTCTCTACTAGTGTCACCTAGTGTGGGAGAATAGGTGGTTTCATTTCTACAATTACTTGACTAAATAAGTTTATCCAATCTCACGTACCCACTACAAGAAAGAAACATACAACAAGTTAGAACTCTATACATCATAATAAACACATAAATAAAAACTTAGAATAAAAATCACATATCATCACCTAGATCATAAGGCCACCACTCAGGATCTCAATAAGATACAGTAACTACCCTATTATAACTCATCGCATGTGTAGGAAGGGTGGTAGGTATAGCTTGAATACACTCTCCATGCTCATGGGACAAAGTGTTGGCTGTAATCACTATTTCTACTCAGGCAACACGAGGATGAAATGTTAGTCTCTCCTCAAGGGCATCCATGGCCTCTATTTATTCATCTCTCATAGTTTGATGATCATCCTCTATATCCTCTATACTCTAATCCTCATTTTTAGTGTCTTCATGCATGACCACTCCCTCTCTCTCATCTTTGTGACCTATTAGAGGTTCGTCATCACCTGTGAGATAATCATCAAGGAAGACATGTAGAGGTCATGCACTCTTCCACCATCGCTCATATCTTATAATGGTTCCCATATCATCCAAATTGAACACTAGGGGTACATCATGGTCCTCATCATCCGAGACCAAAATAGACGTCCTCAATGGTAGGAAAACATATGTATCCTTTCTTGCATCACTTTGTGCAGCTCTAAAATATGTAGGTCATGGCCTACATGCCACTTGAACCTACCCAAACTATCACATGACATAATCACAAAAAAATGGCATAAGAATATTGTCATGGAATCCAAGCAATAATATATCCTATTACATCTTGGTCAAATGATGTGTATGATTTATCTACTATGGTATAATCATGTAAGGTCTCCATGATATATCATCCTCCTCTAAGTGATTGAACTAAACTCTCTAGTGTAAAAGATCTCCACACTGCTAGACTCCTATCAAATAATAAATATACACTCTCAGATAACCAAGGGACACTATGGTAAGAAAATTGGTAGGTCTAGTGCATGTGATATGCTCGAAGGCCCACACCTAAAGTAATGTACAATGCACTATTCTATGCAACTCACGATACAAAAATTGATTGAGATCATAATATAAATGAGCCAACATACTATGACCCCATGCATACATGATCCAATGTTGCTCCATATCATGAATGGTATGAATGAAGCCTCCCTTGAGGTGTGTGCCTCATCTATTGAGAACAAGTACTAGTGCCATAGTCATCAAAAAAATCTGTTGAAGCAACGGAACGAAATCATATGGAAGCCATTTTAGCTCAATGTGAGCCCCAATTTCCTTAGTTGCAATAGGGTGGCCAATACAGTACTAAATATCATGCCTCATCTATTAGCGTGTGTGATCCTCCACCATGTGGAAGGTCTCACCCAAATGGGTATCCTAAATATTTGAGGTAAATCCTCAAGTGTTCCTATCATCTGCCAGGTTGGAAGATACAATGTATAGGTATCTAAATCCCACCTCTCCACCAGTCCCATCAACATCGTATCATGATATCTCATGGGTGGCATGAGATATATCTATAGTGTTGAAAAATACACACCTCTACATTTTCACACTATGTTTGGGTTCCTTAATTAAATTGGACTTAATTAAGCCTCTAATTGGCCCAATTATGCATTTAAAGGCCTAATTAATCTCATTTTCCAAAGGGGGAACCTATATTAAACAATTGAAAGCATTAATTAAATTTCCTTGGAATTTGTGTCTCCTAGGTTTGTGGCCTAGGACCCATTTTCCCAAGGGAAAATGGCCCCCCCTTTAGTTTAGGACCCCAATTTTTAATATCTTCTTGGCAGAATTTTTATGATTCAAATCCAATTTAGATTATGGGGATTTTAATGTATAATTTTTGGGAAAAATAGAAAATTATCTATAAATACAAGGTCTTTGTATTAATTCAAATCCTATGATTTTTGAAGGATCCAAATTATAGAAAATATTATTGTCAAAGATGTTAAAGAGTAGATTTATCAGCATTGTATAAATCATTCAAGATCTCAATCATCATTTCAAAGTTCTCATCATTTATGCATGTTTTTGGAGCTAAAACTATAATGTAGATTTCAAGCATTCAAATCAAGATTCAAGCATCAAGATTAACATAAAATCAATCCATTTCATGCAATCTCAAGACCTTAGAGTGATGTGCTAGATTTCAGTCCTCTAAGGGTTTGCATTCAAGGGTTTAGTGAGCTACAACATATCATAGTTCATTCATCATTCCTTCCATTCATGTTTCATTTCATTTCAAGGTTTAATTACCAAAATAGGTTTTGACCAAGGAAAAACCCCATTCACCAAAAAAAACATTTTTTCCCTTTTTTATGTTCATAGATCTTAGGTTGGAGATGAGATTGAAGATTGATCAAAAGTGCATTTTTTTTAAATTTTTCAAAGTTGTCAAAAAATTTCATCAATATATAAAAACTCACTTACAAAATTTAATTTTGACTTTTTCAACTGTGAAATCCAAAGGAGTCGAGAGTGCAGACCTAGTAGCAAAGGACTATAAATGTAGATTTTGGATCCTTGTAGCAAGAACCATTCTCCCTAGGGTGAATCTATCCTGGGAGGAAACTAAAAAAGAGCTATTTGTGATAGGTTCATAAAATAATATCCTTCTTAGATCTCTCAAAAACCTATTGATTATGTTAGATTAAGGCTATAAATTGATGTTTCAAGTGTTACATTACATAATTGGGTTTATTTTCTATTTTTAATTTTTCTCCCAAAAGTGCATTTTAGGTTGATTTAGCTCGTCCTCAATCATAAGGAGAACAACAAGAGATCCATTAAAGTTGATGCACCTAAGGGTCGAAAGTCAATATTTCCCTAGGGGATCTCTTTTTCCTAATTAAATAGGGAAGATAGGTGCATCATTACCCCTTTGATACCATTTCATATTGGTGAACCTATTTCCCTATGTTTCATTTTGGTGAACCAGACATTGTACATAAAAGTTTCTAAAATTGGATTCCATTCAAACCATAGATCTAGGATTTGTAATAGTTTGCATTTGGCATATACTTTAAAATCTAAAAAAAAAAATTGCATGCATATTATATTGATTTTACATAGTACTTGCATATTAGTTTATTTTCAATCATTCACATTCATAAATTTTGTCAAAATTGTATTTAAAAAAGTGTGACATTTTTCACCATTTTTCACTATATTCACTTGTATTTAGACACATAAACCTAGAAACGTTTGTCACTAAAATCATAGTTCTCATTTAGAAAAAGGAAACTTGAGCACTAAACCTTAGGCTCATATTTAAATTTTTGCAACCCATGACTTGGAACCCATTCACCCTAGGGTGAATAAGTCCCTAAATGGATGTGCTATTTCAAAGTTTTGGGCAGTGATTTATTTTAGTTTGCTTCATTCTGATCTACTGTTAATTCTCTTTTTCAGTTTTAAATTTTTAAAAAATTATATCATTATTTGTATTAGGTGAAATTGGTCAAATTGAATGCATTGATGAAAATCAAAACTGGCATCAAAAGACATCATTTTTTTAGGTTTTTGCATAGCATAAATAGTAAATTATCTTGTTTTAAATCTAAAAATTTCTCTCTTTTTACATACTTGCATTGCACTTGATACTTTTTGGGTGTTTGTTGCATTTGTTTAGTACCTATTTTCCATTTTTGGTGCACCTAGGTTTTGGTGAAACTTGTATGAGCTTCAGAAGCTAGCGTCCTATTACCAATACTATACTAAGGCATAGTTTGAGACTCATTCCATCCCACACTACTACACTTATTGTGGATCTGGAGATTTCCATCTCTTTAATTCATAGTGTTGATACTAGTTAACCCACTATGGACCATAGCTTTGATACCTCGTTTCCCCTGAACACCCTTCCCACAATGAATGTGACTAGTGTAGACAAAATGGTTGTTAATGTCCCTCAAGAAGAGCTAAAAAAAATGCATGAATATTTAGAGAAATTGAAAAACTTTGTGAGTTTTGAATGCATTTCTAGTACTACAATTCCTTTCGTAGATAACATGAGGAAAATTATTGATAATGAATAAGGAATATAGATTGTGTGTAGGCTAGCTCACATTATTGAAAAACATGTTATGACAGCTAGTTTTTTTCAAAATTTGGGGTACACTCAAAGTCCTCCTTCCACAACTATGACCTCTATTCCTACATACACTATTCCAAGTGTTACAAAAAAAAAAACAACACACTAGCAATGCCAATACCACCTTAGGTATTTCCACTAGGAATCCTTTAAGCTTTGTGCATTCAAATCTCATATCTCCTAATCCATCTCCCCTCACAAAATTAGAATTCTCCTGCCCTCTGAATACATATACAACTCCACCTTATTCACCTCTATCTCATATCACAACCAATGATTTCATCCTGAACCAACTCTTATAAAACATTTCATCCCTCCAACAACAAATTATCACATTGAACTAGAATCAAAATATCCAACCTTAACAATATGTCGAAAAACCATTTATCCTTAGAGATATTGACAACACAAATGCCACAAGGCATATAGATTCATATATTCAAGAAATATGGTGGAAAATGAGGCTCTAGTAACCATGTCTTGGCCTACAAAGCCTCATGTAGTGAATTCATTTTTGAGGATAAACTCGTGGCTAAATTTTTCCCTAGATTCTTGAAAGACACTCCCTTGGAGTGGTTTTGTCCTTTACCAAATAACTCAATTCATTCATTCAATGAACTTGTTGATGCCTTTCTTAATCATTTCCAATCGCACATGGGTTTGAAGATGACCTTAACTAATTGAATTAATTTTTTTTTTAAAAGATGAACATGTCACTAATTTTATAGTACGATACCATTTTCTTTACTCATAAATAAACATTAAGATTCATGTTGTCGATCTTCAAAGAATGTTCATTAAATTTTTGATAACCAATTTTCAAGAAAATTTTGGGATAATGAAGTTTCCCTCCTTTACACACTTGTGCATGGCCCTTTGTGACTATCAAAATTTAGTTAGTCATCATGAAGAAAAAACACCTTCTATCCATCCTAAGAAATCCAAAGCTAGACCCCATAGCAATTTCCATCCTTTCAAGAATCAAAATAAGGGATTTTTAAAACTAAATACACCTCATTCAAGTCAACATGTTAACACCCAAGTGGCTGCCATAAAAATGAAAAAACCATATCCACTTAGGGAAAGGAGCAGAAAATTCACCTATTTACCTTAACCCTTCACTCCATCATGTTGCAACTTATAAGTAATAACTTAGTTACCTTACCTTTCTATTAGAGCCATTGATACCACTAAACCCTTACCTCCAAACATTAACTCAAATACCTTTTTCCATTTTCACCAACAAAATGGACATGATACAAAACAATGTAAGCATCTTAAACACATTGTGCAAGACCTCATTTATTCTAATCACATCTAGATTGGTGGTGTTAAAGATCAAGGAAATAAGTCTATTGCCCCACCCAACCAAAACTTGCAAATATTTACCAACCCCATTTGTGAAAGATAATGATGCCAAGAATGATGTGATGAATGTTGAAAAAATTCAAGATGTAAATAATGACAATATGAATGAAGGGTATGTGTAGGATCATGATGGGCCAAAAACTGGCGATATGTAAGTCATATGATGGCCCATGTGGTTGATGACTTTTTTTTACCCAAAATTGATGAAACAAAAAGGGTTTTTAAAGGAGATTCTCAGCTTTCCACCAATTTAAATTATGTTTTGCATTGAATTTAGTAAATAATTATTATTCATTTTCTATTTGAATTACAAATAAATTCATGATTGATAGGCTGATTGAAAAAACATCTATAGCTTTCAAACGGTATTACATTTTTTGAATCTGAAAAATATGTCACATTCTATGCTTTGCATACTATAGGATTAAAAAAAATAAAAATGAATTTCATGAAGTTTTGACCAAGTTAAGGTGGTCAGACATGCGAGTTTTTATATTTTTTAAAATTTGCAATAAAATATTCATAATTAATTATTTACTTGGAAAAAAATTACAAAAAAATATGCATCACATCGAGACATGAGTCCTATACTTATATCTAAAATATTTAAAAAAATATTATCATTTTATTGTGGTTAGGGTGGTTAGACAGACACCTACTTCTTATTTTTTCCTTGAAATTTAAGTACTACTACATTGAAATTTCAAATTTTTACCAAATAGATTTATTTACTTTTTAAATAAACCTAGTAGTTTAGAAACTTCATTAAATTTTCTACAGACTATATTGTTACATATTTTTGAAATAATATAGATAACTTATTCAAATTTTTTACATCAAGTTTCCTAACTCTCATTTTCTGAATTTTCATCGCCACTTAAGGGCTTGTTTTTTCTATGATGATCCTGCACATACCCTAAAAATGAAGGAGACTTAGAATTTATGGTCAGCTTCATTGATGTGCAACCTCGTAAGGGACAAACAAAATTTCCCATTGACATTTCTTTCTCACAAAATCACATCATTAGGCATGCACTTGATGGTCCTCTTTACATCATGTAAAGAATAAATGACAAGCCTAGTAATGGGATATTAGTTGATTTAGGTGTGTGTAGAGAATTTTATCATTGAGGAATTCTTATTTGTGCATGACATTTATCAATATTCTTATGAAAACCGAAAGCATGGATCAAAACACATAATAGTTTTTCTTGCACTACGATTGGCTCGATCACACTCTTGTTTCACTCAAGGAATCCCTGGAGATCTCAACCCAAGGATCGAATGAGGGAAAGAGATTTGATAAAGGTTTTCCTAGGGTATGATTAGTGACTTAAAGGGGGTTCACCACAAATCTAGGTCTTGGAAAGATAAGTAATATGCAAGACCTAATTATGAAACTCAATGATATGCAAGACATAATAGAAAACCAGAAAAGTATAGAGGTTCCCTTGGGAATGTTTAGATGCTTTATTGAAGAATTGAAATGTTGAGAATTAAAATTTAATGCATACTAGGACTCATATGCTAGGCTAGGTGATTTATTCCTATATTAGGGTTTCTAGGAAGGAATAGAAATCTAGTAGAGACAAGTTTATAACACCTAAAAAATTGGAAATTCCACTGTACTAGGACTCATACGCTATAAGTGGCATATTAGTCCTACTTGGATTTTTTGAAGGATCAAGATTTGAATCTTATCTTCAACCTCTACTTTGTCTTCTCAACCTGATTTTCGGATCAAAATTGTTGAATTCTGTTATGTAGTTTTCTTTTAATGATCTTCTAAAGATGGTGGCATCTTGGACAACTTTGCAAGTTTGACAAATTCTTTTTAATATTTCTCTTCAATATGTCTTCAACCTAGATCTAAAAATCACACACAAAAGAGAGGGAAAAATATTTTTTTTGTTAGTGGATAGGGGTTTTCCTTTGTCAAACCTCATTTTTGTAATCAAATGTTGTAATGAGATCAAATGTGAAGGAGGAATGATGAATGAAAACACTATAATGTTGCAATTCACCAAACTCTAGGAATAAAATCTTGCAAAAATGTATGAAATGGCTCCAATGGATATAGATCTTGACTCTTGCTCGAATGTAATAGATATTGAACTAAGTGCTTGCTTGAATCATAAAACCCTACATCAAAAATGTTAGCTTAAAAAAAACATGATGCATGATGAATTTGACATGATGTTTGATACTTGAATAATACTTCAAAACACTTGATAATCATCTCTTGAATGCTCTTGTAAACACTTTCATGCTCCTGCAGACTCAAATTCTCTAGAATGCATGAATACTTGAAAGCTTAGGAGAAAATATGTGAAAATACCTTGTATTTATACTTGTTTATGCCAAATTTATCGAAATTAAAACACTACAAGCTAACATCAGATCTAGGAGAAAAAATCCCACCAAGAATTTGAATTTAATTTAATTTTAAGCCACACGAGACTCATATTCTAGAAGTGTTGTATGAGTCCCATTAGGCTAGGCTATGTGACACATTTTTCAAAAAAAAATTAGATTCAGGTGAAATCCAGATTGGGGCCCCAAAAATAAGGTGGGACGCATATTCCCAAGGTGGAGTATGAGTCCCAGATCACTAAATCTGACCCATATGATCCAAAAACACCTGAATTATGATTGGATGCTAGCTTATGCCAGGATTATTCTCAGAAATATGCATTAATTAAGGCTTGTGGGTGCAAAATAAGGCCAAATAAGGCATAAAGAAGCCCAATTAATAATGAAAATGCTAGATTAGTGTGAAAGTGTTATGATACACTTTACAACACCCTAAATTAGGTAAAATTAAGTCCATTTAGTTTTCAAGGTCCCAAGACCTAATGTGAAGGTGTTAAACACATTACAACACTAAATTAAGGCAACATTAAGCTTAAATTAGCAAGGAGGGCCTAAACAAGCATGAAAATGTAGAGGGATAGATTTTCTATTACCACACCTATCATTAATGAAACTATGATTTAACGAAATTCCCTTCCAAGTAACCAAGACTATCCCATGATAAATAATTCACCTATTTCATATAAAAGACCAAGAGATAACAATGTAAGTCTCATTATGCCTCCTAAGATTAATTTTTTTTATAAAGCTAAAGAGAAAGTGGTTGAACAACCTACCATGGATCCTTTTGTTCCTCCCTTACTAGAAGAAAATAAATATATGGTTCATAAACCCACTCCCACACAATCACAACATGAAAATCATGCAAAAAGAAAGATAAATGCTAAACAACATAGGCATAGACATCATGCTATTGCCGCTAGGTTAAAAGAAGAGAACAAAACAGAAATTTAGGATTAAAATATAACTCAAACAAATCATGATGACTCTCCACCTTCACCATAATAACAAACACATGAAAAATCTATGGACATTCTCATTGGGCCTCCTGTTATGATTAACTTGGATGATGATGATGAGATTGTTAAGATTGATGAGGAAGTGCATAATGACTTGAAATTATTTTTTTCCTCTTCCATGAGCTTAGATGATAATAATTTTTTTGATCCTCCTAACAAGAGTGACTCACCATGTGTTAAACCTAGTGATGCTCCTAGTATGGCACTTGTCATTGTCCCTTTGGATACTTATTTACCTTCCACATATGTTGAACAAGATTGGGAAGTGGATGACCTACTATAGGTTGACTCGCATGTGCCATACTATTCTTCTCTTTGTGTTCCTTTTTATTGTATGTGAATAATGTGAGCCCCCATATAGTGCTTCTTTGCATGTATTTATATGTTTGTGAGCCTACTTTGGATGACCTTTTTCACTCTATTGGTGCAAGGATACAAATGAATTGAATCTATTGTGATATTCTTCTATTTGTATCTATATTCTTCTATATATCGTAACCTTTATCTTTTGTCTTATTTTTTCCTTTTAGGCATGATGCAAGGTGTCGATACATTCAAGTCTCTTCCACTATTTACCAAGAATTTCTTCTTTGTTTTCTCTCTCTATGTGTCATTATTCCTTTGTTCTCATTGCTCCATGATTCATTTCGGGAATGATGATGGTTTTGAGCTTGATTTTATCACTACAACAACAAGAAATGTTGACCCACGATCCATGGGTCCCTTATGTGTTATATTAGGATTGAATATGGGGGAAAACCTCCTTTTCATGACATAGATCTATCTTGGAAACACATACTTACATAAGTATTTCTGAATAAATCTCTCATGTATTAGCATTTATTGTATTCTACTTTAAAGTAATTGCTCATAACATGGTATTTAGCAATTTATTTAAATTGGAGGCATGCATTTCCTCGCTCATTGTTTACTTCAAAGTGTGGTCTTCTTACTTCATGTCATGTTTATTCTTGGTGGTTTCACTGGGCTTAATGCCCTTCAAGATATTGACCTATCTTGGATTATGACATTCCTCTTAGTGGTGATTCTATGATTTACATTCCCTAAGTTATCAATCTTTTATCCTCAACTAGTCCTCTCTTGGAGACATTAAGCATGATGTTCCCTAAGGTGAGACCTTTCATGAACTAAGAAAAACCCCTTTGAATATCCTATAAAATGTATCAAGGCCACCAAATCATAACACAACTTGCTTGCTAGTGGAGCATTTATGTTTTTCAAGGCCACCAAGAATAACACAACTTTCTTGTTAGTGGATCCTTTATGTTTCTCATGATTTCCTAGCATAACATAGCTTTCTAGCCTTCTAACAATTTTTGTGGAACCTTATCAAAGTTATCAGGAGGTATAACTTTGGTATGGTTAGTACAATCAGAGCCTGTAGACCTGCCATGACTTCCCATTAGCCACTTTTTGTGGCTCACCTAGTGGAAAACAAGTTTTAACTAGCCTATGTGAGTAAATTTTGTTTGCATAGTGGACAATAGGTTTTCACTTGTAAACATTTTTGGAAAATCAACTATGTCTTGATCCATACAGATTGGAAAAATAGTTGAGGCTTGATCCACCCCTCTTTCTCTTCTCATTATTTTTGATATTGTATGCTTGTATATCTTGTCTTGTTGTTGCATGTATAAGATAGGCATCTGTCTGTTTTTGCCTTTGTTGGTTTTCCATGAGATCTTATATCTTGGAGGCTTGATCATCCTCCTTGACTTTTGTTGTCCTATCTTTCTAGTAGATGTATGATTAGACCTTGCTTGAAGATTTTTTGTCTACTTTAGTGTGAGTTTGAGTGTAGGGCTCATCCTCTCACTAAAGTGAGGGCTAAATGTTGTTTCAAAAAATGTACACCTTTACATTTTAACTATATTTTTGGGTCCCTTAATTAAGCATCCAGCTGGCCCAATTATCCATTTAAAGGCCTAATTAATCTCATTTTTCAAAGAGGAAACCTATATTAAACAATTGAAAGAATTAATTAAATTTCCTTGGAATTGGTGTGTCTTAGGTTTGGGGCCTAGGACCCATTTTCCCCCATAATTTTAGGACCCCAAATTTTAATAGATTTTTGGTAGTATTTTTATGATTCAAATTAAATTTGCAATTTTTTTCCTTTTATGTTTAATTTTAGGGAAATTAGAAAATTATCTATAAATACATGGTGTTTTTATCAATTCAACTTCTAATATTTTTGAAGGAGAAAAATTATAGAAAAATATTATTGTCAAAGGAGCATTCAAGATCTCAAGGATCATGTCAAACTTATCATTATTTATGCATGTTTTTGGAGCTAACATTGTGATGTAGTTTTCAATCATTCAACTCAAGATTCAAGCATCAAGATCAACATCCAATTAAACCATTTCATTCAAGATCAAGACCTTGGAGATATGTATTATAGTTTAGTCCTCTAAGGGTTTGTATTCAAGGGTTTGGTGAGTTACAACATATAATTGTTCATTCATCATTCCTTCCATTTATGTTTTATTTAATTTGAAGTTTTAATTACCAAAAGTGGGGTTTTACCAAGTAAAACACCAATTCACCAAAACAAACAATTTTTCCCTCTTTTTGTGTTTGCAGATCTTAGATTGGAGAAGGATTGAAGATTGATCAAATGTGAAATTTAGTAAAGTTTAGAGGAGGGGGACCAACTTATCAAGGACTCTAGGTCAGGGGAGAGTGTAGAAAAATAGCCTACCTTGATCTACCTCAAGCTAGAAAAATGGATTGAAAGGTTTAGGGTTGCAAGGGTCAAAAGGAAGGACAACTACTCTGCCACTTTTCTTCTAGCAACTCAAAAGTTTTAAGAATTTAGGAGAGTCATATTTCTAGGTTTAGGTTGTAACTTAGATAGCTTACTGTCAAAAGGACTATAGCGTAGATCACAAACTCTAACGCGAAACACTGGGGTCTCAGGGACATGTTGGCATCTGCACTGAAAAAGAGTGTAAAGTAGAATACAAAATGGTAGAGAACCTACTAACTACCTAGCTAACACAATTTTATGCTACATTAGGGAGAGAAAATAAAAAACAATAAGAATAAAAAAAATAATACTAAATAGTAATGCTAAGCTATAATTTTACAAGATAAGGGTGGTAGAAATGAAGATTTAAACCTACGAGTTGAGGCCTTCAGGAGCTTCACTTGATGATCAACCTCCACACACAAGAATAAGATAATGTTGGGCTTGTTTTTAGAGGACTACCTCAGTCAGTCCCCCAGTTCGGTGTTTCCACCTCCACAAAGAACTAGATAGAAATAATTGTAGAAAGATGATAAAGAAGTATGGAAATACCAAACAATACAAAAACAAAAATATGCTTCTACACAAGTAGATGATCCCAAAGTCAATTGAATTGGTTGGATATTACCTTCTCAACCACTTGCACTCAAGGAAAATGGAGGATGATGTGAGCTCGCAAGCTCTCCAAAGCCAACACTACCACAACAATGAAGAGGAGGAGCCAACAAAGCAACAACTTGCAGCTACCATGGTGGTGGTGAAATGTGAAGGAGATGAAAGTGAGTGTGATTGATCAAGAAGATATAAAGAAGTGTGAAGAAGCTAGATTGAATGGAAGAATAGTCAATTTGAATGAAAGAAAGAGGAAAGAAACTAGTCTGATGTTGGTCCAAGGAGTAGAAAATATTATAATTCATGTTCAATGGAGGAGTGTAATGCCTCTACACATTCTAGATGGAGGAATCCTTTCAAGATGGAAGTGTACCGCATAGATGTTTGCATGTCGGGATAGCATCCTAAACATAAATTACACCACCGACACATAAATGAGCTACTAAGTGGATGGAAAATGGAAGCCAATGTGGAAAATACATCATTGGGATCACATTTTCTAAGGTAAGGGGTGTGTAAATGGAGAATTTGCAAGGGTGAAGATTCATGTGATTACATTTTTCCCCCACTTTAGCAAGCATAAGTTTTAGCAAATACATGGAAAAGTAGAGTAAAAAAAGTTGAAGAACATATACCTAAACCATCGAGGAAGTAGACTGTAATTTAGAAAACTCAAGTGTATGAGAAAGAAATAGATTTGTATCCACATGTACTCGGACCTATGGATATTTGAAATAAAGTGTTATATGTGCTCGATCCCATGGAAGTTGAGAAAAAGGATTTACAGGTGTCGGGTCCTACAGAATTGGTTCCATGAATGCTTGGTCCAATAGAAGATGAACAAAGGGTTTGCAGGTGTTAAGTCCTATAGAATGAAACTACATCACAAGTGATAAGTCCTAAAAAGGAGGAACCACATGTGCTCAGTCTTAAGGGATGCTAGATGTTAAAGGATCCTCAGAGTCTAATTGAACCTTACAGGTGTTCGATCCTACAAGGCAACATGTTAATCCACAGACAAAAAAAAAGTAGGCAAGGAAAAATTCACGCAGACAAAAAAACAGTCATATTTTAGAATATGATATTGAAGGAGAAGCTTTCAAAGGGGTCCATTTGGAACCCTTCAAAAGAAAGAGGGGTCCACTCAAGGGACACTTTGTTTGAAAAGCGATGAAATTTTCACAAAATATAATGTCATCAAGGAATCCTTTTGAAAGATTCTCTTTTGTCAAGGAATCCAAAAAAGAAGAATGGCCTCCTTAGAGCCAAATCTTAAATATTTTTGCTACAAATTTGATTTCAAAAGAAAATTTTGTTTAGGGGATCATTTTGAGGGATGCAATTTTGAAAAATGAAAATATTTTCAACAAGCAATTCTTTTGCCACCGAATACACCTTATTGAAAATTAGAGAAGTAGGAGCCCCCCTTAGAATGGTGTGTTCCATTTAGAGTAGCATGTAGCATCCTAAGGAAAGGAGGAACATGTAGAGATGTCATGGCCCATGATACATGATGAGATGTAGACATAGAAATGTTTCCGTACAAGTGAGGGATAACACATAGGCACCCCAACATCAAGAAACAAGAAAAGAAAGGAGAAAGATAAGAAAAGATGAAATCAAGAGACAACAAGATCTATTAATTCAAAGTCAGAACTGCTCATAAATATAGATAGATAGATATAATATTTAGATGAATTTCTACCAATCCCCAAATGTATTAGAACATGAAGAAGAGCACATGAAGATAAAATGAAAAAATGGGTCAACATGGAAGGGAAGCCTAAATTCCCAGGCCAACACTTTTCATCATACCTAATTTTCAAAAATCAAGATAAAACATATAGAAGAATGATGAAAAAAATAGAGGAATTTTATGATATAATTTAACTCATGTATCCAAACACCTACGAGGGTGACAAGGGTACTCTAGGAACACATAAAAATAAGTACAGGGGAAACACAACACACACAAAACTAATCTACAAGTAAACAAGAGGTGCTCTCCTAGTCCTCATCAACCAAGAGGTTGTCATTATCCCAATCTAGTACATTATATGGAGAGGATGGATGAGCCTACAAGGGAAAGATAGCAAGGGGAACAGCCTTCGACTCTATTGCAATAGGAGCTAAGGAAGAGGGCTGCTCTAGGTTTTCTTCACTCAGCTCCTATGAGGTAAACATCATCAATCTTACAAAGATCATTGATAGAGCTGAGACATCATCAATTGAGTTAAACATGCACTTGATAGGAGTTCAATCTATTAACTAAATGGGAGATGAAGGAGGCACTTGAGATCTACCATCAATCTCATCAATAGAGATGGTGAAAAAATTAGGAGATGTTGGGGATTACTTTGTCACAAGGATGGTGCAAGAAAAATAAAAACTCTTGAAGAAGAAGAAGGTGATCCCTTCTTCTGACCTCCACTATAAGTGAGGTCATCATCCAACTTACACTTCATTAGATAATGTGGAATCCCTACAAATTCAGTAGAAGGTGAGGAGGAAGAGGACAAGGTCATAGCATACACTACCATGGTGTTCGACATATCCATTGACTAGGAAAATGGAGGGATGTCTAGAAGGGACATTAGAGGAGGAGGATCCATCGAGGGAGAAATGAATAGTTGCACCCTTTTGGGGTGAGGTTCATCAACATTCATAAGGGGAGTCAGATGCAAGATTGAGGCAACAGGAACCAATGAAAAAGAGCCAGAAGAGGGAGGCACAATAGGAGATGCTAAAATAGGAGATATTGGATCCTCCTTTTCCTTCTACAAGGTAGCTTTCTCAGTAGCTAAATCCTTCCTCCAACACTTACGCTCATCTACAAGAAAGTTTCTTCAGCTCCAAGAGCAAGCAGTGTAGTAGTAGAGACTAAAGTAGGTGGGAAAGTAGACTTAGGCACGTTGACAGTGAGCCTCTTACCATTCATGATCCTAGGGGCAAGAGCATCAGGAGGTCATGGAGGCTGAGACATAGGGGAAACTCAATGAGGGCTCTTCCCCTTACCATGGACAATGGGCCTCAACACTTTGAGTAATAATAGAAGTTCAAAAATTTCATGTTTGGCCTTCTGCTAAGTGGGCACCATTGGACTCCCCATGCAAGGTATAGGAGCAAAGGTCGAAGGTGCTATAGTAGGGTGGGTGGTAGAAGTAGATGAAATAGTAGAAGAAGAGGAAGGATCCTGCCTATGAGCAGACACCCCCTCCCCCTTTTGAGAGGAGGAGGAGGCAACTTTCTAATACATGATCATAGGGTAGGTCACCTTCGGGGCTATACCCCCATTCTTGAATTTAACATAGGTGTTATACAATAGGTCCATTCTTAGAGGAAGTAGAACAATAGGGGTAGGCCAAAATTGATCTAACAAGTAGCCCCAACATGGAGCTAGAGGGTTATATCCAATGTCGTGCACAACATGTGAAAATCCCTTATTATAAAACTTCAAACAAATGGATTTACTGAAGTGACTACATTCATGGAAACTAGCCATGGGATGCCTAGCTTCACTCTTAATAGGTCTGAATCCAAGATGATAGATCAAAGGGAGAATTTATAGTCCTAGGTCCTAACAAGACTTAAAGGGTGATATAACTAATTGAAGGGATTGAGAGTCTATCATGCATATGTATTATGTTTTTTGACTTTTCATATTCCTCCCTATGTAGAAAATTTAATTGAAGAGTCTCCTCCATTACTACGTTCACACAACTCATGGTGTCAAATATAACACTGATCACAGTGTTCCTATTGATGCGAGAAGGAATGTATAGAGGATAAGGATGCTTTTTCATGTTCATAGGAAATTTCTATGAGGTGAAAGTTATAGCTATTACTTAATCCAAAATTTGTGCGAGAGGAATAGTGTGTCACCAAAAAGTGTAGCCTTGACACTTTTCACTCATTTGGGCCCTTTCCTATGGATTTTGGACCTCTTTTTACCCCTTTCCAAGCCTTGTGCCAAAGTGTTGTAAGGTGTTGTAAGAAATTTTCACACTTTCCTAGGCTTGTCATCACTAAATCAACCCTTTCTTATGCTAAAATGACCCCTCAATGCTCTTATAGGTTTTACTTTAGTGTGTTTTGTAACACAATCCTAAAAAACATCAATAATCACATTTTAGATCTTGACAACCACCCAAAACTTCCAAGGCAAATAGGTCACCACCTTTGGTGACCTTGTCCCTTTTGGCATAAAATTCAAAATTAAATCAATTTCCTAGTAGGATTTTGTCTCTTAAACCCTAAGGTCAACCTGTGAGGTTTTATTTTTAAGAAATTAGTGCACAACATGTATAAATAAGGTTTTTTATCATCTTTTTCACCCTATTCTATTCATTCAAAAGCCCTAACTAGTTTATTCACTCACCTCTCATCAATCACTCTTCTCAAGCAAGCAAGGGTTTCTACATTCTAAGTCACAAAGACATATTGTTGAAGCATTCAATGGTTAAATCCTCCATTGTTGCAAATCAATATCAACCATCATTGCAAGGTAAACTCCATTGTTTCATGCTTCACTAAATTATTTCTCTATTTTAGTTTAATTAATCAAAAGGGGTTTGACCAAGGCAAACCCAAAATCCCTAACACCCAACATTACTCTTCCTCTACTTATGTGTTTGCAAATTTAGGTATTTTAGAGGTTTGGAAGTCATTGAAGAATGGATTAAAATATTTTTGAAGAAGCCTCCTTGTTGACTAGTGAAAAAACATCCATTAAAAGTCTCTTACAAGCTGAGCATCGAGGTTTTGGATCCAAAAACTTACCAGGAGTAGAAGGGAAATTCAAGGACTATTGAGTTCACCTTCAGATTCCTCAAAGCCTAGAAGTGGACTAGGTCACCATTAGTGTAAAATTAGTCCCACTACCAATATTGAAAGGGGTTTCTCTATAGATTTGAGTGCCCTTTTAGGAGAAACAGGATTCGATGAAGTTTTCCAGATCTAGGACTAGGTCACCTAGAATGGTGTAAGTGTCCCAGCAAGCTAGAATTTTAGCATCAACAACATTCCCAACCTCCAATCCAATCTACAACTCATTCCTATGTGCACCCCTTCATTTATACTTACATATCTAATAGTTTGTTTATGTTTCTTAGATCATTTAGCTTAATGCTTGCATATCATAATGTATTTTCCCGCACTTTGCATTTCTTAGGATTATCATAAATAAGTCATTTCTCTTTCAGTTTTTCTGCACTTAGACATCACATTTACATCACACACCACCTATCCAAACCCCTAATCTTTGAATGAGCCCTAGGTTTTGGGTGTGAAATGAATCTCTTTCCTTTTAGGTGAAAAACCCTATAAGATTAAGAGCATCCTTTCCCCTAAAATTTTGGTGAACCCGACATTGCTACTCCCCTTCTTGTCTAATTTGGAGTCTGTCATTTTCCTAGAATTAGCTTTCATTACATGTTGCATTAGTTAGTTTGCATTCTAGGGTTTCAAATTTTTGCATTAGTGAAAGTGCATATAGGTTAAATTTTTGCATCATAAACCATTTCACATCATTGAAAGACTGCATTTGTATGCTAGTTTTGCATTCTACAACACAAAAACCACCTAAATTCATCAAACAATCCTACAAATTCTCAAAAAAATAACCAGGTGGACTATGTCGCCACCCTAGGTGACCTAGTCCCTTTAGGCTCCTGAATCTATCATTTACAAAGTTGAAAACACTATTTTTAAGCTTCTATTTTATGTCATTACCTATCTATATCATTTGGTTGTGTTTCTATAGCATGCATTTCATTAAATCTAGCATAAATTAGCTCATTTCATGGATTATACATTTTCATTTTTGTATTCCCTATATTTTATTTTCAGTTCATTGCATAGTATACCTAGTAAATTACCTTCTTTGAAATCAAAAAAATTGCATTTCATCCTATGTCTCTACATTTCATTTTAAGTTTTCATAGCTTCTATTACATTTAGTTCATTAGACATAGCATTCATGGTACTTTTGGATAGCTTTAGACTTTTGCAATTTTCATTTTCTGAATTAGTTCCTAGCTCATTTAAATTAGATTCTTTCGAAAATGAGAACACAACATTAACAACATCACATGAACCCACTCACAAACTTAGAGATAGAAATCCATTTAGTTGTGATAACTTAGACATATTAGATGAAGCCCTTGCTGAATTAATCTCTTCTAGATCATCCACTAAAGCTCTGACCCAAGAGGATCCAAGCATTGACAATCATGATAATCATAATTGTTCTTCTCCTAATATCTCTCCCATTGGTGATGAAGGTGTCCTACTGAAAGAAGAGACAACGATTGAATCCCATGATGGTCCTACTTGTCTTCCTCCTCCTCCCCCTTTTCAAAACATTAAACAAAAGGAAGATGAAAACATCATCCCCTTACCTAGTCTCTATAATCATGACCCTCAAACCTGTTCTTCTCATATCCGTCCTCAATGCAAAGATGATATGGTGGTGTTAGAAGATATAACTATTACAAGTCATGAGCCTCTTGAACCTCCCTTCCCTGATGCTCCTACCCTTTGGGACAATCCATTTGACAATCATAATGGTCCTTCTCTTGATGCCCCCTACCTATGACGAAGCTAGTGTGCACACCCTCACCACAACATGTGGTGACCCTCTTATAAGCTCTCCTACTAGGGTAGATAGTATGGAACAAGACAATGAGACCTTTGAAAAATAAGACATTCAAATAGAACCCTCTCCTAATCCTCCCACAATAGCTAATCCCATCATTGATCCTTCCCCTACTTGTGATAAAGTCCTTTTAGAAGAACCAACCCTAGCATGTCCAAGACATGTGGTTTGTAGTTCTCCTAAAAGATCTCCACCTAGGGAGGGTATCATGATGCAAAACAATGACAATAATAATATTATGCCCTTACGTGAAGATGTAGAGCCCATGTTAGACTCTCCTTCCCTACGAGATGTTAATATTATTCAACCTCAACTCATCCTCTATCCTCCTTCCAACAAACCTCAACCTCCACCCAAACCCAAACTTATCCTTTACCCACCTCAACATACTACTGTTGCTCATACACATTACACTAGAAACAATTCATGATTGAAACAACCAACCTCCACACCCTTACCCATTTCTATCTTACCTACTTCCCCTCGCCTAAATTCATACATTAGAGAGTATGATCTTATTAACCAACTTAAGAATACTCTCGCTAAGATCTCATTATGGGAACTTATTCAAGCCTTCCCTCACTATCACAACATGATGCAGACTTCCTTGCAACAAATTTATATCCCTTCTAATGCACAAACAAATGAAATAGCAGCTATGATTCAAGGCTTGAATGTTGTCATTGTTTTCCACCAAAGTGAGCCCCCTCCTTTGGAAGTGCAAAAATAAGTTGAAGTTTTTGAAATGATATCTCAATATAAACGCATAGGCATCAGGTGAACCATTGTTGGTAATGGCTCCAATGTTAATGTGTGTAGTTTCAATCTCTTAAAGAGGCTCCATGTCAATAAATTAACCATTCAACCTACCTCTTTATTTATCTGTGGATTTGGCAGTGTAGGAAAAAAACTGCTTAGTGTGATCACTTTGCCTCTTATAGTTGGAATGGCCACATTAGACATACTGATCCATGTTATACCTCATGATGTTTCATATAACCTCATTTTAGGTAGACCATGGATTCATGCAATGAATGGGGTGCCTTCCAATTTTCATTGTAAGATGAAGTACATCTACAACAACCAAGTGTACATGTTTGACGTTGATCCAAAGCCATTTACTATCTGACAACTCAAGAAAAAAAAATCCAAACCATTCACCACCTTAACACCACCCAAACAAGAGGAACCCATACAAAAAACACTCTTTGCTGATGATTGGGGTTCCTTAGAATTCAGACCTCCTTTACTAGGGGAATTCAAGATCACACACAAAGACTCTAACAAGGTAAATCTAGTCTTGTCCACACAAGATTGGGTTGATCCTTCAAAATCACCCACCTCATCTACTTTAGACAAACAAGCCAACAACGAAAAAATACCTAAACCAAAAATACTGAAAAAACTTTATGGAAAAGGTTATGATCTTATGAAACAACTTGGCTATAGTGGATAAGGATTTGGTGCTAGTGAACAAGGTATCTGCAACCCTATTGAGCCTATTCTTGCAAATAATACATAATGGTCCTAGATTTTGTCCTTTCATTGAACTTATCACACCTTCCTCCACCATCAACACTATCCCAAACTATCCCTCTAAATCACCTTCCAAAAGTGATCCTTTGCAACAAACAAAGAAACCTTCACTTAATGTCATCTCTCAAAAGACTATTGATTTGGATTTTGCATATTCCATTAAAGGAGTGTACAAAGTCTCACAATATAAAGTACCTTGCATAAGTATGACATCTTATACTAAGCAAGAAACATATTTGTCACAAGCTAAAGGAGAACCTTCTACCCCTAATCAAGAGGGTATGTTGTTGAGACTACTCCAAGATAACTTGATCTCTCTTCCTCCCTGAACTTGAAAGAAATGTTTAAATAAACATTCCTTTTGTCCCTACCACCGAGTTAATGGTCATTCTACTAATGAATGTAAAACCTTGAGTAGTAAAATCCAGAATCTTAAGGAGCTTGGTACTCTCCCTTATGTGAGGGCACCTAATTCCTCTAATTGATACTACCTTTTCACTCTACCTTTCATCTCATCCCTCCTTTCGACTGACTCTTTCCCTGCACTAAGTGGGAGCAAGGGGTTAGGTAGCCTTCTCCTCATATGTCACTTGCCATTGCCTCTTTTGACTCGTCGATAAAATTTCATTAGCATATATGAGCAAGCTTGGGATGTAGATGACATGTCTTAAGTTGACTCGCCTATAACATACACTTCCCTTTGCATGACATAGCTTATCAAACACTCATGACTTGGCATAGGTATTTTTGAAAAATCTCTCAATACTTCCTTTTTCTACTTTAAGGAAATTTCTCATAGTAATCATGTTATCATTACCTTTAAAGTGGGGGCATACATCCACACTCACTTTTCATTAAGTGATTTTCTTTTTCTTGTGATTCCCTCTCTTGAAAAGATCAGGTACAATATTGCTCAAGATGAGACATTTTCATTTTCCCTCTCATGGAAACAAGATGATTCCATTTGCAGTTTCCCTCTCTTGGAGACATTTAGGCCTCAAAAATGTAGGTCACAAATCCTAAGAGGCTACTAGGCACTATGACCAGATTTGCAATGTTTTTGAACTAATGAACAAAGTTAACCTAAATGGTTTATGAATCCCTACACTTCAGGCTCTACTAAACCTAGCCGGGTTGACATTTATGATGAAGAAAACTAGAGGAATGCATGGTTTGGTCGAATTGGTGGATCTATTCACAATGGAAAAAAGTGAAATAGATGAAAGCTTTAATTAATCCTACTCCTAGTACTGAATTTGAAATGTGAATGTTTGAGATAAGACTATGGAATTCTAAAATGAAATGGGTAAGACTAGTGCCTACTTTTGTTGGGCTAGTCGAGTCAAGAGGTGAATGATATGCGACCTACTTACTAACTACAATTCTAATTATTTGGAACTTATGTTTGCTTACACCTTGTATAGACATGCAAGAATATAATTATCAGGTTCTTCTTATCTATCCAAATGACCTTTCCATGATTATTGTGATTAATTAAAATGATTTAATCCTTACTTGAAGGAGCTAGTTAACTGAAGCAGACAAGAACAAAAAAATTTCTCTAATAAATTGAATATATGCTTGATACATCAATTTAAATAATAAGGAAGCATCAATCTTGGAGACAATCATATAATATTTTTTAGTAAATTCAACAAAAAATTGACACCATAATTGGATTTCCAAATAATAACTTCTTCTCGATTGTATTTATCTTTGAATAACATGACTTATGACAAGAGTTTTCATATGAAATAGACAAGAAAAATTTGGCAATATATCTTCTTACTATGCCTATAAAATAAAATGTCGTGATGATCATTTCAATCATCATAAGTTGAACATAAATATCAATATTTTTAAGGGGGCGTGCCTCTACATAAGAGTCTTTTGGAAATAACAATAATTAAACATAAAATATTAGGCTCTAGTGAGCCATAAAATGAACTTTTATAATATGATCCAAGTAATCCTACCTCCCATGAGTATCAACATCTTCAACAAAATTCCTCACAACTATCTCCATGATCACCATCTTCTCCAGGTGTTCACATGTTTCACCTAACGTTGATTCCTCATTTTTCGCTGCTTCCAAGGCTCCATGTAACACAGACCTACACTCCTCTATCCATCCATTCTTGTCCATTAGATCTCCACCTTCTTTGAACAACGCAAGATCTCCCTCCTTTGCAACATCAATGAGTTCCTTTCTATTTTCTTGAAGGTCATCATAATACTCCTTGTGTTTCCTCAAAATATCTTGATCAACTATGATGGTTTCAGTGTTAGAAGGATATTTATTTTGTGCTTCATTGATCTTTTCCAAAATTTGGTCACTCGCCCTTTTATGCTCTTGAACTATAGCATGACTCTGGGAATGAGTTCTCCACAACTTTTTCATCCAAATCATCAAGTTAGTATGCCTTTTGTGTAGTACTATAGAGAGTGCATAATATCTTGCCTTGGACACTTGTGATTCCCCTTTCTTTCCTTTTGACTGATAAATTTCACCTCATGTTAACAACTTAGTATATTTCAAAAATTCATTCTCTCTCAATGTCATTTCATTAGTGATTTTGTACAAATACATTTCTTTTATCAACATCTGAATTTGTGCTTTATTCAACTTGGAAACATTGATGCCAATGTTAGTTGTAACAAGATCAACTGCACCCACTTTCGGTGTCATCACATGTTTGAATGCCTTTTTTATGTCAATGATCATATACTTCTTGTGTGGAGGATATAAATCCAAAATCATGAGAGGATTCTCATCGAGATTATATTTTGATCATGTATATAATTCTATGATGCCTTTAGGACTAAATTTTGTGAGTGGAATTATAGTTATGCAAAAAACTATCAAAAACACGAGATGAATTCAAATCCATGCCAGGGAAGATCATTACACCAACTTCTTCTAATAGTTCCCTTCCTTTTTTCGGGGTCATATTCTTCATCTCATTTTCCACATCTAGCTTCAAGGTGTTCAAAAATTGAGTCTCATTTCTAGGTGTAATACTTGTGACAAATTCTCTTATTTCCTTTCATTTTTGTTTGTATAGGAGTGATCTAAATTCAGGTGATTTTATGAACTCATTATCAAAAACAAAGGATTTGTAGGCCATCTTCCTTGTATCTACATCAGAGCTTTCATCAAATTCTTGTTCTTGATTGGAAGGTTGGTACTATTTAATTTTTGTTTAAGACATCTTGTCATTTTTACCTTGATGTTCCTTTTCACCAGTAGCTTATTCACTTACAGAAGATAGCATTTTTTCCTCTTCTATCTCTTTCATTTGTTTCTCAACTTTCATATTATACTCATTTATTTCTAATTCAACCTCCCTTTCCTCCATATTTTTAATTATATCATATTTTGGGTAGGGTATATGTACATATCCACCTAAATTCACTTTATTTATAGCATCATGAATGTATCCTTTAGGATCAAACCCCTTTCTAGCTGTAGCTCTTTTTAAATTGAACTATGACAACTTATCTAAAATTAAATCATACCCTTCCTTAGACAACATAATAAAATCCCCAAAGCACAATATAATTGGCATGAATTATTTTTTCTCATAGGCACTTAGATTCATGAAACTCTAGTAGTCCATCTACAGGTAACAATTTCCAAGTATGCAATTCTATTTGGTACTATTTTTGGTAGAAGAAAAGGTGTATCTTCAAAAGAATACACCCTAATCATGGTGGCATCGATATAACAGTACCAGTCACCCCAACTATGTCCAATAGTTTTTGGTCCATTGAAAATTTTTGGGCCTCAGAAATATTTTGATCTCATCATTTAAGGAATACTCACAGGGGTGATTAAAAAATCTATACAATGTTTTAACAAAATACTCCTCAAAAAGAACATAGTTAGAATTTAAGAACCTATTGTCCCAAATAGAAAACCATACTTGTATTGGCAATGGTTGACCCTCCTTATCACATTGTGTAATTTTAAGTTCTTCAGGCGATATCCCTATCTCTTGACCATAATATAGTATCAAATGCATAAGAATAGAATATTGTTTGAAGTGCAATATGGGAGATCTATTTTTGATTGCCATCAAACCTGAGTCAATCTCCTTGGCAATGTAAGATGCATAATCAAATGTTCTTTCATTATGGAATTGAACATCTGCTACAAACACCATTGGTCATATTGACATGAATTCAGAGCCCTTAGTCCCCAATACTTGACATAATGAGAGATATGTGTGCTTCATGTATGGCTCAAATATATCAATATGAAAAGGAGGCCCATCAATATCTTCAAGTAGGACAAGGTTTCCATCCTTTCTAGGTCTATGCAATGGCAATATCCACCCTTTTTTATGTTGTGTCCTTTCTCTAGTATTGCCTTTCCAAATCCTCAGATACAATTGGCTCATCACATGTGTCATTTAAGTTAAAAACTTATGAAATTGCAATCTTGGAAACATATATAAATGAATTTCCTTGTAAATCACAAATAGCCTTTAGGTAAGGTTTGTAATGTCTAGCCAAAAAATTTACTAGTTCCACATTCACAAATACATTTGGGATAACTAAATTTCCCAAATGAAAGTTCCACGGATTACATACTGGTTCGAACCTACTTCATCGATGATAATGGAACATAAACAACTCGTATTTCCTCATAGAAGTCCAAGTGTCTCCTATATGTTTACATTTGTCCTTATAAATGTCTATATCATCCCTCAGTTGTGTGGACTTCCTAGCCCTCAGCCCTAACCTAGGCAATTGATTGATGAGTTCTTGGTTGAGCTTCCTTTCTATTGATTTTGGCTCATCCCCTATTTCAGTTTGTTATTTCTTCCTTTTTCTTTAGCTATCCTAACCCTATTGCTTTCTAATTTTAGCTTTCCCATAACTTGAACATTCCATTTTCAATTATTTGAATTAGAATTTACTAATTAAAAAGGATTTTGTGGGCTTACTTTTCAATCACACTGTGCTCCTCTAATTCTTCTCGCCCTTCTATGCTTGCTTGCTACAACTCCTAAGAATTCCTTTTGTTTTAATTTATGTTGGTCATGAATTTCCATATGGAGTTCATTCGTGTAGCCATTAATGTCTGCCACTAGAATTTAATGCAACGTTCTTCTCAAAATTTGAATTGTCAAAGTGACACAAAATATTTCATCATTGAGACCTGTTGTACTCAAGCAAACATTGAGAAGGGGGGGTGAATTAGTGTTTAGAAAATATTAACGTTATTAATCTAAAACTCAACCATTTTGTCATTACCTCAAAAGAAAGATGCAAGTATTCAAAGGAAACATTCATAACACCATGACACAAATATTTTTGCGTGGAAAACATATTAGGGGAAAAACCATGGTGGAGGTTAATACACAATTTGAGTACTCAAATAAAGTTTGACAAAAGGGAATGCACTTGCATTTAGGCACACTGCCTAGAGCTCACTGCTCAAAGGGAAGGCTCAGTACCTTACAAAATTTTAGATTAAAACCATTTGAAGGATGAACTAAGATAATAGCATCTATTCATGCCAAGTTATGGTTTTGGTGAACCTCATAGTTTTGATTCTAGATCTTCTTTCTGACTCTGTACTTCGCTCTGCTCTTTTCTACTCTTCGCATCACACATAGAAAAATTCACACTATTAATTTCCTAAATTTCACACCATATTCACATTCGCTATCTTCACATACTTCTCCACATATGAAACACACAAAAATGAGAAAACCAATCTCATATTTATATCTGCTATCAAGGATTTGGTCATTCTTATTTTGACTTCATAAAACATTTAGTTCTTCTCAAATGTTGGCCAGATCCTCCACTAAATCTTTATGTGTATCCTCCAAAGTCAGTTAAGACAAAGAGAGGAACAAAAAAAACATAATAGAGAATGAAGACATTTTATTGATTACTCCTTATACATCCTCGATTACTATAATCACCAAGTCAGGCTTCTAGCATAGATAGTCAACATATTAGTGCACCCGATCTCGTAGATCATGTATGAGAGACTACGTATCAGTGTGCTTCATGAATAAACATCAAAAACATCAAAAAACCTTCTTCAAAGATCCAAAACCCAAAATAATAGTCTAATGAAGTATATAGATAAACTTTTATGCATGTAACCGGATGTCATGTTCTTCACTCTATTTTGCTGAAGTAAACCAAAACTATATTGTAGTTTAGATGCCTGACTTAGGTTACCAAGGTTGCCATGGTTTCCAACGATCTCCCCATTTGGAATTGATGGAAAGACTTAGTGAAAAATGACTAAGTGTTGGAATCATTATAAGTATGATGCCAAGCTTTGCTGCACTCTCTCCTCCTTAGATTTATAAGGCATTTCTTACTACATGCTCTCCCCCTTTGACATCAATTAAAAAGGATAGAAACCATATGCCAAAAAGACAAAACACATGTTCAAAATCTTCAAAAATACTAATTATATATGCTGAAAATTCTCCCCCTTAGACCAAAACATCAAAAACAAAAAATAATTGATTGCTACTTTAGAAAATTATCGTATGATTTTTCTTCATTTCTGGAAGAAATTTCTTCCAAGCATCTATTGTGACCCCAATGATAATGATCAAACTATTATTATTGGATGTTTTGTTGACAATTTCAGTTAAAGATTCCAGAATTGTAATTGCTTCTTCCAGTTTCTCACCTTTCCTTAATATTTCCACCATCTGCTCCAATCTACATTCGGTTTGATCCTTCACCTTCTAAAATGTGTCAACAAGTGTGTTCTTGGTAAGCTGAATTTTGGTGTGTCTAGAATGTAACTCCCAAATCCTTCTCCTTATGGTGCAATCCTGATCTTGCAACATGTCAGAGCTTTTACCAATGCCATTTAACTTTGTTTCAATCTATTCCAATTTCTCTTTGTAATTACTAATTACATGGGGCCAACATATTCAATAATTGTAGATTTTGTTAGCTGAATTTATGCATTGCCTCAATTCATTCATTTTTTTCTTCAATTTGATGAGTGATATTCTAAACTACTACTTCGGGTGAGAAATGACTTCACCTTCTTCTTCTTCTTTTTCTTTATCTCTAGAGTTCATTGATTCTTTACTACATTCAATCATCTCCTCAGGTAGAATGTTATGCAAACTCTCCAATCTGATCTTGCAATGCTCAACATGAGCATTTAATACACTCAGAATCATGTCTTGATCATATGATGGTCTAATAGACCATAACCTAATAATCTTCTATATTCCACCTTCTTCTTGAATAAGCTGCTTCAACATTTCCTTTGTCAGATCATCTTCTTCCTCATTGGATTTTTATGGTTCTGATTCATTTTTTTGTGGGTCCTTAGTTTCTTCATCTGATTATTTATCTAGGATATCCAAAATTTCCTTTTATTTTCCTTCTCCCTCAATTCTGGGAACTTTGCATTCCAGAGGGTTGTGTTCAACAACTTATTTTTCTCTTTTTTACCTTTTATCCATGTCACCGGAAGAGGAACCAACTTCCACTATTCTTACTAGAGGGGAATCATTGATTGAACTACACTTTTCAAGCACACTCTTAAATAAAATTTCAAATTGTAGATCCCAATCAGCCAAGCTCTTATAATATGAGTATATTTGTTTGGAAACTGTTTCATTTGTCTTCCACACCACATTGTCGATCGTTGGAAAGCAATTCATAAAATACATTACTAAGCATATGATCAAAGTACCGAACTTGAAAGGGTAGCATGTATCTTTTGTAAGTTGCACATTATCCATTAGCTAATCCTTTATCAACCCACACAGGTCAAAGTCCTAACCTCTGATTATCATCTTATGAGAAATATAGACAATTCCAGCCGAGGTCGCTCCTTCTCGGTTTCTGAAAATACTTTATATGAAATTCCATGCGCAATGCATTTTGTAACATGATTCTTGATTGTTGAAATTATCATTTCCCTCTGATCTCCGATTATTCTGGTTAAGTTTTCACCTTCCTTGTTCCGGATTGATTTCTTCCTGGGTACATCTCTAAATTTGTATAATCCAATCAAATTATCAGTTACCTCCTTTGAGATGATGTAAGGTTTGTCCAAACTTAAAGTATCATCATGTAATCTACTCAAGATGATTTTGAAAAACTCTGCGTCCTCAAAGTATGGACACTTATTCCAAATATCCAATTTATTGTGTTTGGATTCACTCAATTGCTTCAATTCATTGGTTAATAGAAAATTCCTCATAGACCTAGTTTTTCCACTATTATATTTGTCCAAAATGATTGTCCTCTTGATTTGTTCCATTTTCTTTTCGTGCTTAGGTTTAACAACCACACACCAGATTATATAAAAATTCTGAAGACAATTGAAATACCTAATATATTTCGTGTTCTGATGGTGAATCAACTTCTCTACTTCAAAATTCTTCTAGCGAGTGCTCTTCTTCTTCTCTTCTTCTATGCAAAGTGACAAATGACAATTCCAACTTGAATTTGATAGTTCACACACATGCAATAAATGCATTTTCCCAAAGTTCTCTGGGTGCTCTATTTTCTCAAACACTGAGAGAAAAATTATCTTACGCACTTATGAATTATTTGAATTTTCTTCTGAAAGTTCTCCAAAATCCTCTACACATCATCAATACACCTTTTTGACTATTCTTCATGTTCTGGTAGCATCCACAGACAAGGGAGGAAATTTTTTCTTGAAAAACTCCCCTCAGGCCAGTGGCCTGAAATCAATTACCGAAAGAATTACCGGAAGTAAGTTCTAGTGTAGAACCATTCCTAGCATCATAATCATTCTTCCTTAACCATGTCTTATTCATCTCATTTCTTATCTCATTTTTAGTCACTTTTCCTTTTCCTTTGTCATTTCCTTGTATACTTCTTCCTCTATATACTAGACCTATTCTATGCACAGTTTTGTCTCTATAAAATCTTGCAATGTGACCAGATTTACTGCAATTGTAGCATATAGTACTTCGCTATCCAAACCAATCCTTCCATTTATTTCATCTTGATCTGCATTGATAAGCAATATGTCCAAGTTTTCCACGTGTTACATTCAACATTATTTCTATTGACAGAGTAGTTTGACATATTTCTTCATTCATTTGAGTTGTGACAAAACTTCTTGCATTTGAAACATTGACCAGAAAATGATGAGTCTCTTGATTTCATATTACTTATACACAGAGTAGCCATATGGTCAAACATATTGCAAGAAAAACAATACCCATTAAATTTTTGATCATTAGGTTGTCTTACCGAATACCTTCCAACTTTGTTCATCAGGTTTCCTTATCTAAAACTCTTTTGTCCAGGTTTGAAACTTTCTCCTTTTTCATATCCAAGACCTCTCTTATCATTTTCACTCTTCTATCCTTGAGTCAGCTCATCAAGATTCACTGAACTGATTTTAAACTTTTCTTTATATTCATTTGCAATGATACGATCATTTCTGAGGATAGCAATCTGCTTAGTAAGTTGTTCTTCATTATTTTTGGATTGTTACAATTCACTTTCCAGCTGAGCAAATTCTTCATTTATTCTTATGTGTTCATCAGATTTCTCCTTTAAGGATTGAGGTAGATTCTCTTCATTCTTCTTCCTTTCTTCAATCTCTTTAGTTAGCTTCATCACCATAGATTCCATCTCATGCTTTAGGGTAGCATTTTCTCTAGAAATATTTTCACATTCTTCAATTATTTCCTTCAAGGTCTGATTCAGGTGAGCATCATCCATTTTTTCACTCTATTGTCTCTTCATTTGATCATAGAGATCCTTCCTTTTCTCCCTGGATTAGACAATCCGATCCTTTAATGACTGAATGAATTTCTTAGCATCTCTAATATTTTCTTTCAATTCCTATACTTCTTATTTATACTGATCAAGGTCATCAAGTGCCACCAAAAGCTGGTGCTAAATAGTACTAGAGTCCATCACATTCCAAGGTCCACATCAAGCTGCTAAACTTCTTCTAAGGAACTAGATGCTCTGATACCAATTGTTGGACTCAAGGGAACACTGAGAGGGGGGTTGAATCAGTGTTCAACAAATCTTAACTTTATTAATCTAAAACTCAGCCATTCTATCATTACATAAAAAAAAAGATGTAAGCATTCAAAGGAAAGATTCATAACACCATGAAACAAATATTTTTGCATGGAAACCTTGTTAGGGGAAAAACCATGATGCAGGTTAATCCATAATTTGAGTACTCAAATAAAGTCTTACAATTTAGGGAATGCACTTGCATTTAGGAACACTACCTACAACTCACTGCTCAAAGGGAAGGCTCACTACCTTACAAAATTTCATATTAAAACCATCTGAAGGATGAACTAAGATAATAACATCTATTCATGCCAAGTTACAATTCTGGTGAAGCTCATAGATTTGATTATTGATTTTCTTTTTGACTTTTCACTTTGCTCTGCTTTGCTTTTCTCTTTTCTGCTCCTCACATCACACATAGAAAAATTTTCACTATTACTCTGTTGAATTTCACACCATATTTGCATTCACTATCTTCACATACCACATACGACACACACAACTATGATAAAGTGATCTCATATTTATATCCGCTATCAAGGATTTGATCATTCTTATGTTACTTTCAAAAAACATTTAGTTCTTCTCAAATGTCGACCAAATCCACCACTAAATATTTATGCGCATCCTCCAAAGTCGGTTAATACAAAGAGAGGACCAAAAAAAACATAATAGAGCATGAAGACATTTCATTGATTACTCCTTATACATTTGCAATTACTATATTTTCCAGGTTAGCCTTCTAGCATAGATAGTAAACAAATTAGTGCACCGGATCTCATAGATCATGTTCTAGAGACTGCGTATGTATTTAATTCACAAATAAGAATAAAAAAACATCAAAAAACCTTCCTTAGAGATCCATGACCCAATATAATAGTCTGGTGAAGTATATAGATCAACTTTTATGCCTGTAATCAGATGTCCTATTCTTCACTCTCTTTTGTTGGAGTAAAGAAAAATTATACTATAGATCAGATGCCTGACTTAGGTTTCCAAGGTTTCCATGGTTGCCATCATTACAACATTTACAAGACATATTCCAACAATATCCTCTTAACCTCAAGCCAAGTTGTGTTTCTCATTTGGCACCATATTTGTTTATACACTTATGGTCGATCACCAGGACATAACTGAATGTTTCTTCAATTGGAAATATCCCTTTAGCTCTTTTACTAAATTGGTAAGAGCATTCAATACTTTTACTGATGTTTTGCAATAGCCCTTTCTACTGTTCTTAAGCTTATATTACTTTTGGGGAGATAATTTAAAAGTTTCACTGACGTTAGAATAGTCTGGTTTTCTAGAAGTTCCTTCAGCCATCACCTAGTGTCTTTCTGATGAGTATAATCCATTCTTATCACCATCGGGCTGATATGACCCATCGCTAAGAAAATAATATGCTCTATCAATGTGTTTTGATCTCCCTAATATGTTTCCTTTACTGTTATGTCAGCTGGGAAGGGTCAGTGATACTTTCCTTGAAATCATTTTCATTGATATGACTTTCATCATTGGAGAGACCTGAGGGATTCTAGCCGATCATACATGTCTCTCCGATATGCCTTTCCCATCAATTCACCCATTCAGATAGATCGGAAAGACTCTCCCCAAAAGTTCCTTTATCGATGTGACTCATACAATCGATGAGATCTAATGGATTCAAGCTAATAATACATGTCTCCTCGACATAATAGTCCTCCAGTTTTATAGGTAGGAGTATGTGCATTTCTTACCGATTAAGCCTCCGTCAATGTGACTTTTCATTTTGAGCTTGGTATGACTTGAAAAATTTTCTCCGACTACTTTACTCATGCCAATGGGTCCTCATCAGTGAGATGATAGTTATTATTCCCCTGATTATGTAGTGTTGTTATCCTTGGGGTCTTTTAATCACTGTGACCTAGCTCATGTCTCCTCGAATATGTTTTAATTGCCATTCATGGGGTTTTTGATCAATGTCACCTTGTGAATCTCTTCCCAACATACAAAAAACATTCAAATGAATGATTTGTGACTTATTGATTAGGAAGAAATATGTATTATCTCTCTGATAAGGAGAAATTATTATTGATATGAGAAGCAGCTCCGCTATATTTTGGCTAGGCATGAAATGATTATGGAGCTGAATGATGAAATGAAAAATGATAATGCAATATAAAGAGAGAGATTGAGGAATAAAATAAAAGGCACATAGATCAATTTCTTTATTTCTTCACTCTAATATGATTAGGGGAATATTTGAATGCAGAAGGTCATATTTATGGGATTGAATTTGGATCTAGTCACACAAATCTCATCAATTTTTTTTTATCATAAAATTAATGTGGAGAAAGTTTCTATGATATGTGAAAGGTGAGTTGGTCAAGACCAATGAAAATATGAGATTTTTTTAGTTCTAACAGTGGCTTCAATTGGTGATGTATACCCCCTGTAGGTATAGCAAGAATCCAAGTATTTGGGGTAGTAGACCAAGATCGTTATTCATATGGTTATGGAGATGGAAGTGAATCTAGGAATGGTGGGAAGTGGAGATGGAATGGAATCCTATACTACTGTGCATGGAAAAGAACTATTTTAAAAAGGTTTCTCAAGAATTTTCTATGCACTAGCAATCATTGTCCTTATCCTAGACTACTATTCATGGAAAAATATTTTAAGAGATTTGTTAAAGATTTTCCATGCACTGGCAATCCTCAATCCTCTTATGATCTTCAAGAAAATATTTTAAAACAAAAATTCCCATGTACTGGCGATTCATGTTCCTCTCCTGTCATGTTTTGAAGATAATATGAATCTTCACCACCCTTACCAACAATGACAAATGGTCCTAACCAAAAAGCTTCAAATTTTCCATGTTTCCCTTTTTCTTGACTCCTGACATTCCACATGAGAACTATGTCATCCATTTCAAACTTCATGTTTTTAGTCTTCCTATCATGCAAATATTTTATTTGTAATTGTTTCTTCTTATTATGCTACTAGGCTTGGTTTCTGATTTCATCAAGTTCCATTAATTCTTCCATCCTTTCCTCCATAGGTTTAGGAACATCAAAATATTCTTGCAAGATGAACTTTCATATTGGTATTAAATTATGCAGTGGGAGTCTGGCCTAATTTCCATAAATAAGTTCAAAAGGTGATTTACCAATGGCTTTTTCACAGTGATTTTGTCTCCCCATAAGGCGAGCCTTAACTTAGAGTCCCAAGCCTTTTTTTTGTTGTCTAACATTCTTCTTATAATCTTCAAGATGCTCTTGTTTCTGGATTCAACTTTCCCATTCGCTTGTGGATGGTATAGTGAAGAGTGTGAGATTATTATACCATATGATTGGAAAAATCTCTTGAATTCATTTGATCTAAAGAAAATTCCATTATTAGTTACAATCCTTGTTCATAATCCAAATATTGTGATAATATTTTCCAATGGGAAATTAGTCACAACCTTACTAGTTGCTTTCTTGGTGGGTATAGCTTCCACCAATTTGGTAAAGTAGTTTGTGGCTACTAATATCCATTTGTTTCCTCCACTAGATTTTTCTGCAATTTCCCCTATGAAATCAATTCCCCATTGGTGAAATGGAGCCTCAACATGCATAGGCCTTAGAGGCAATGCCCCTTGATACTTCAATTTTCCAATTTTTTTTTGACATGCCTCACATATTTTAGTGTAATCTTATGCATCATTGAAAACCTTAGGCCAATAGTACCTTACCCTTAACACCTTATGAATAGTGGTTTTTGATGAGAAGTGCCCCCCACATGCTCCTTCATGCATTTCTTTTAAAATATGCTTTTCTTGATTTTCATCCAGGCACAATAATAGAACACCATCCCTATTCTTCCAATAAAGGTCCCCTTTAATGAATATGTACTTTTAAGCCTACAACTTAAGTTTCCTTCTCTTGTTATTATGAAACCCTTCAAAAAATTTAAATTGTTTAAGCTAGTACACGATATTAGTGTACCATGGTGTTTGCTCAATACTAGTGACCATATTTGTTTCATCATTCACATTGCATATTTGGACAAGTTCCATATTTGTCTCGACCATCAATTTGGCTAATCACTATCCTCTTACAAACTTGGTGATCTGAAACTCAATATAAAACTCATGAATTTTATTTATCCATTTGCATCTATGTCCTGTTGTTTCACTTTGTATAAATACATCATTTACTGCAGCGTTAGGTACATAGGCTATCACTTTTTCTCCCACTAGATATGGTCTAAATGCCTTGAAAATTCTCACCAATGCATATTCCTATTTCTCCACAATATCATATTTTAATTTTGCATTTTGTAGAGATTTGCTAAAAAAATAGATTTGTTGTTCATGCCCTTCATCATTCTTTTGGAGCATTACTGTTGCAACTATGTGATAAGATGCAAATAAAAAGATTTGAAAAGGCTTACTAAAATCAGGAGACTTCAACATTGGGTTCTCCTTGATTTCCCTTTTCATGCATATGAATGCATCTATGGCCTCAACTGTCCAATCAATCTTTGTACCCTTCTTTAATATTTTTTATATTGTCTTTACTATCTCAGCAAAGTTTGATATGAACCTTCTTACAAAATTGATTTGTCCAAAAAAGGATTGGATAAATTTAACTATCTTGGGGATAGGTATCTTGTCAATGGAATCCACCCTTTCTGGATCAATCCTTACTCCCTCCTTAGAGACTATATGTCCAAGTAACTTTCCTTTTGTCAATGCAAAATGACACTTCTTGGGATTTAGAGAAATTCCATATTCCAATTCTTTCATCAATATTTTTCAAGATGAGCCACATGGTCTTCTTCCTTCTTGGAATATGCAGTTAAATCATATTGGTAGACTACCATTATCATATTAATTAGGTCAACAAAGGCAACATCCATATCCCTTTGGAATGTTGCACTAGCATTTGAGAGTCCAAATTCCATCCTAACATAAAAATATGTTCCCCATGGTGTAGTGAAGGTTGTCTTGTATTTTTTTGATTCTTTAACCTTCACTTGATTATAACCTCAAAATCCGGTCATCATGGACAATAACTCATAGCCTATCACCTTTTGTAACATAGATTCCATGTTTGGAAGTGGGTAATTATCCTTAAGAGAAGATACATTTAGGTTTCTGAAGTCTATGCAAAGCCTTATATCCCCATTTTTTTTCTAACTAGTACCAAATTAGAGACCCAAGATGAATGTCCAATTGGCTTGATAATACCTCCTTCCCTAAGATTTATGAGATCTTCATTCATTTAGTTTCCAAAGTGGGGTTAATGGGTCTTTTCTTCTTCCTAAATGGTTTTGCATTTGGTTTTATTGGAATCTCATGTTGGAACATATCTTCTTTATATGCTTTAAGGTCCTCATTAGACCATGAAAATACATGCACATATTTCCTCAACAGTGCAATCAACATCTTCTTGATTGTTGGGCTTATCTTCTTTCCAATGTACACCCTTTTTGGTACCAATTCAGTCCCAAGGTTGATCTCTTCAATATCTTCTCCTTTTACAGTTGTTTTCTTTATTAGGGCTTGGTCACTTCCACCAAAAACCCTCTCTAGCACCACAAGTCCTTTAGGAAGTTTGTTAGATTTGAGTAGAACAACCTCTTTTCCAAATATAGTCTGCTTTCCATCTATTTCCTCTACAAATTCATTAAAGTCAATTTCTTGGGCCTCATATTGATCAATGCAATGTAGAAACTTAATTAGATCAATATCATCATTGAATACTTTCCAACTATAGATATTATCTGTGATGGTAGGTCTGGTTTTGAATTCAACTTGTGAGACTCCAGCTAGTGTGATCTCCTCTCTTTTCAAAGCTACATTAGCCAAGAAGTTTGACATTAAGTTCTTGGACCTATCTATCCACTCAATAGAAAATGCATGAAATAATTCAATAGTGTCCCATACAACATTCTTGTATTGTTTTAATCTTTCATTTTTTGTAGCATACTTTGATCTTACTTGTGAAATGATCAATTCAGAGTCTCCAAAGACTATCCATAGCTTAATTTTGTGATTGACAACCATATTCATCCCAATTACACAATATTCATATTCTGCAATGTTGTTTGTGCATTCAAGCACCAACAAGATTGAATACTTGAATATAGTGCCTTTAGGTGAGATAAAAACCACTCCTGTTCCATTTCCTTCTTTACTGGATGCTCCATCAAAGTACAGTTTCCACACACCATGTTCATTCTTGGAAAATTCTTTTCAATTGGATTAGTATTCACTAATTCAGGCTGTGAAGGCTCTATTCTAAAACTTCCTAGATCCACATCATAGAAACAATTCAACTAATTTTGAGTGACATAATCCATAATCTGATTTACTCTTGGTTCTCTATATAGTTTGAATTCTTCACCATTTATTGGTATTGTGGCATATGATAGGTCTAATTGTACATTTCCTCCAATTGCTACAGTCCATTGTCTTGACAGGAGCATCCCAAAGTGAGGAGGTATATCAATTATAGTTATATCAATAGTGTATACTTCTTGTGGATAGGAAACCAACTTCACTTCTATATCCTCATGATTCATAGAACTAGGACAGGTCTACTAACTAGGGCATATCACTTACCACCATTAGTTTCCACCCGCATGCCAAGTTGTTTCATAACCCCTACTGACATGATGTTGATGGTTGCTTCTGAATCAATCATGTAATTTCTTACTAGTTTATCATTTATGAGCCGTGTAGTGAAACATGGATTGACCTATGGAGGATTCAACAATGCATCCTCCATATATACTATTGGTTTTAGTGGTATCTTTGCTCTCAAATTTTGTGCTCTTACTAGTTCCATTAGACATTATTTTGATAGCATTGTCCCTATATTCTTTTATTTTCATCATTCCAATAGTGTTACAAACATCTTGACCTAGGATAAGGCTTGTTTGAAGTCAAACAAGGAAGTAATTTATGTTAGGTTATATTCTTTTGTTCCAATGGATCTCCTTTTCGCTCTTCCTTTTCTATTTTGTTTGTTTCATCAAAATTCTGCTTGTCTTTGTATGGCTCCTTATTTTCTTCTTTGGGAGTACGTTTTTGTTCATCCTTATTTAATTTCTGACTTTCTATCTATTTTCTTTGGGATTTCTTGCATTTCTTCTTTATTTTTTACAAATATCCCTCTTGGAACACCCTCACCAACATTTTTTGTTATGTTTCTTATTTGGTAATTTATTTTTTCTTTCTCTATAGTAGCAATGGTTTGTTGACCCATAGTTGCCATTGCACCAAAATATCAACTTGTTAATGCCCGATACAACTACCAGAGTTAATGGATCCATGGGAGGTGGTTAGTCCATGTCACAAATCTCAAGGGGAGCTCTAACCATCTTCCAAAAAACTCCCCCTAAGCATTACTTGAGGGGATTCAAACCCACCACCTTTGGATCTGATACCACTTGTTGCCCATAGTTGTTGTTGCAACAATTTGATCAACCTGCTAATGCCCAATACACCTGCCAAAGTTAACAGATCCATGAGTGGAGGTTATTCCATGTAATGAATCTCGAGGAGAGAACTAACCATCTACCAACATAGTTAGCTCTTTAATCTCTTCCTCAGTTGGCCTCCTCAGCCCATATTTTCTTGTCTTAGGTGGTGTGTTAGGAGGATATAGTTCATCATTGCTTTCATTATCTTGGTCAGAAAAAACCTATTATTCTGCCATATGAATATTGTACCTTTGGTTGTCCACATCATATTCATAGCCTTCTTCTCTTGAAGATGAATATCCCTTCTCCACCAGATGAAGGGTATGAGAGGTTAAATATATTGTATGATCTTTGTCCTCATTATCAACTGATATTTCTTCTTCTTTTATTGATTGGGCTATAAAACAGTGATCTTGGGGGTGAGGAAACTTGCAAACTTGATAGCAAGGATTGTTGTTAACCATGTATGTTCCTCTCTTCTTTAAGGGATTCGGAGTTTCCTTGTATTTAGGCCTATCAATTACGGGTTTTCCATCCTTCCAATTATTATTATATGGCATATCATGTAATCTTTGTCTTTCATTTATATATGTATTCTCCTGCCTCTGGGGATTGTTAGAGTTTTGGGGGATTTTGAGGTTATCTCTTTTTCCAGTCATCCCATCAATTTTTTTATTATTCTCAATGGCGAATGTTATTTTTTATGCCTCTGTTAAGCTTCTAGGGAACCTATTTCTGAGTTCATATCATATTTTTGGATCAAAGTCTTTTAGATATATTCTCAAGGTTGCAGGGTCAGTTAGTTTGGACCCATGTGGTATCTTATTGTACAATTTGGAGAACCTCTGGTTAAATTCATTAACTGATTTGTTTTAATTTTTCTAAATACTTATTAATTCATGTAAGAAAAAATTAGGAGCACATTGATTCCCATATTTCTCTAGAAATTGATTTTGAAAGCCTACTATAGAATCAATTGAAACATTAGGTAGACCATTAAACCAATCCCTCGCTTCCTCAATTAATGACATCATGAAAAGTCTCATATTTATATCCTCATATTCCATACCAAAATCCTATATGAAAGCATTGAAATTTCTGATATGTTCTTCTGTTGATATCACATTATTCTTAGGAACCATATTTCTCTTGTTCTTTCCCATTGGGTATGGATATAGTTGATATCCTGTTAAATCAAATTTTCTATTTATAGGGTTTTGTGGAGGGATATTTAGAGGTGGTGGATTGGCATAGTGTTGGTACACATATATAGGTTGATGATAGACATTTTGTTGTGGGTGTGGAGTGAATTGCTGACCTGGTAGTGGATAATGCTGGGGAATGTTACCAATATATAGGGGCTGGGGTCTTTGTGGTGGTATAATATATTGGGGATGTTGTCTTGGGTTACTTCCTACATTATGAGGTATTCTAGAAGTACCTAGAGCACTGGTGTTCTGATATGCTCCTTGTGAATTAATATTACCACTTTGTGAATTAACATTTCCACCTTTTTTATGTGGGGGAACATATCTTGGTGGTTTGTGTGCCTAAATGTCTAATTGTGCCATTTGTTTGTCTATCTCGAGGCTTTCTTGTATCATTGTTGTTTCCTTATAAGTTGTTGTCTCTTCCACTCTAAATGTGCTTCCACTTCTTTTTTAGACATGATATTAAAATCAACAATAGTGTGATCAACACACACCTCCTGGTTTTCTTCTCCTTGATGTGATAAAAATCCCCTATCATATTCTTCTTGTCTTCATTTTATCTCTTCCTCAGCCCAGGCTATGAACTCCTGTTGAGGATCCGGTTGGAAATTGAGGACACTATTAATTAGATTATTTCTCTCAGGTGGTATTGAAATATTTCCAACATCATTATGAAAAGGAGAATTGGAATTTGTGAAGGGCTTCTCTAAAGTGTTCACATTATTTTCTATCTATTTAGATATTGTTTCTCCCTTATTTGTGTGGCCTTTTCCATTAGGGGATTCATGTTTATCTGTCCACTTAACATTTTTCTTTTTGTGTCTCTCCTAATGTAAATATCTTATTTCATTCATGTTGGATGATATGAAATATCTCTTGTGTCTATCGTCTATTCTTTCTGATTTGATATTCACTTTATCACTCTTAAAATTCCTTCAGAGTTGCCACCTACTTTTCATAAGTAGGAAATAATTTTCTTCCTAGCAGAGTGTTCACCTTCTTGATATTTGAATTGACTCTATATTGGAAGGCTTGGGTTCAAAATTGGCTTCCCCAGTAGAGTCTCCAATCTATTAGGTCTCAAAAATGCACGTAATAAATCCTAAGAGGTTTCCAAGCTCTATGATAAGATTTGCAATGTTTTTAAACTAATGAACAAAGTTAACCTAAAAGGTTGATGACTCCCTACACTTTAGGCTCTGCTAAACCTAAGTGGGTAGAACTTAATAATGAATCAAATTAGAGGAATGTATGGTTTGGTGGAATTGATGGATCTATTCACAGTGGAAAGAAGTAAAATAGATGAAAGCTTTAATTAATCCTACTCCTAGTGTGTACGTTAGAATATGTAAACCAAAATGAATCTAATCTAATACACCAATGAAACATTAGATTAAAGAAACTAATTAAGGAAAGAAAAATGCAAACTCTAAACCACGGCTTCTTCAAACTCGTCCCATTGTCCTCTATCTCCAAGGATTCGTTTCAAGATGCTTGCTCTCAGTTATTTTAAACATCATCTTGTAGAATGGCAGGTTGAGAGAATGAGATTAATAAAAATGCATGTGCATTGCTAATATGCTTTAAACTATGAAATTGAAATGCTATGATATTAAAAATACTTGCTAAAACTGAAATGCGACTATAATAACTACGTATGAAAATCCAGAAATTGAGGTCCTTTTCAACCCACAAGAGGGTTGTATTTATAGATATTTGAAGGCTGGAATTCGATTGGCCAAGATCGACGGTTGAGTTCAAACCTATTGAAATGAATGGTGAGAGATCGAGAATTTGAAAAGAAGATGGAAGTTTAAGAGACAGATGGAAAAATGAAGAGACAAATGAAAGGTTTCTCTCATAATTTAAATAAATAAATATTTAATTATGTCTGAGAGAAATATGAAAAGGATTTTAATTAAATATTGAAAATATTTAAGTATGTGAGGAAAAAGCCTTTAATTAAATATTGAAAATATTTAATTAAATGAAGAATATCATTTAAATTTAGAATTTAAACTTATGATAATTAATATAAATAAATTTTGAAATCTATTTAATTAATTAAGAGGAAGGTAGCATTAATTAAATAAACTTATTTATTTAATTGAAATAGAAGAATTGGAAAATGAACAATATAAATAAATAATTAAACTTATTTATATGTAGATGACTTAAGAATATTAATTAAATAATTCATATTTAATTAATTAATAGGTTTGATTAACCGTGACAATTTTTGGATGTGTACATTTTGCCCCTCTTTGAAGTGATGTGTTTCATGCATTGCTTCAAAGAATTTTGCCCCTGATTTTGAAAAATTTAACTGATGATGCTATATGCCCCCTCGGGTGATGAATCATATAAAGATGACTTTTGGAAATTTTTACTGATTTTCTATCTGATTCATTGACCGATAAAGATGATTTGATGAAAACCCCTATTGAAAGATTGACATGAAGATGACGAACTTTGATTTTGCCTCGATTGATGATGCTTTTTGATTGATAAATTTGCTTCCATGTGATATGAAAAACAAATAGAAATTGAAATTGATTGATAAATTTGCTTCCATGCGATATCAAAAACAAATAGAAATTGAAATTGATAAATTTGCTTCCATGTGATATGAAAAACAAATAGTAGATTTGATTTGATTGAAGAGGATTGATACAAGAATTTTATGAAGATGATTGATTGGTTGAATGAGTTCGATTAGAAGAAGCGATGTAATTGATTAGAAGAAATTGAAATAAATGATTGGATGATTTGATTGAGATGTGATGGATATAATAATGATCATGATGAATAAAATGAGATCATAATGAATATGATAATGAAATGATGATGTAAGTATGCAAGTGCAATGATAATGATAATGGAAAATGATTTGAAATGAATGTGAATGATAATGAAAATGAGATGTAACAAATTTCTAGTCATACTCAACCATTGTCTGAAAAAGATATTCAAGAATGTGGTCAACCCTCAAAAATCTATTTAAAAGTCCCTCGGAATGCAAATGAATTATGCAATCCTAATAATGAATTATGCAATCCTAAATGAAATAATGAATCATTCTCCTTGTTGCCATTTCCTGCTATGTTTAGTTGTCATCATTGAGCCTTTTGATATGTTGAAAGTTAGTTCAAGCATCAAAGGGTATGTTAGCACCAATGATGAACTGAGTATTGCTTTCATAATGTTTGATGTAGCAAGTTAATACAAGCATCGAGGTATAATTGAACCAAGATGACCTGAGTATTGCTTGCATAAATAGACAAAAGTTAACCATTTTCCTATGCAAATTCCAAAAGGTCATCAATGATACATTGTAGAGCATGTCCCACGACCAATTTGCACAATACTAATGATTAGCTTACAGATAGCAAGCAAAGAAAAATCATACTTCTTCCTTGTGATTCTAGTTTAGTACATCATTGAACCACTCCAAAGATATGATGTCATCAAATATCAAAACAACAATTTGCAACATTTTTTTATCAATAAATCATATGCTTTCATCAAATATCAAAACCACGACCATTTTATTGATGAAAGCATATGATTTATTGATTTTTCTTTGGATTTTAGGAATATTTTGATTTTTTTGAATTTTGATGTTTTTGATTTTTTTGGTTTTTGATGATTTGGATATCGACATGCATGACGATATCAGTGCTTTGTTTTGAGATTTTGTTGAAAACCAAGCTAAGGTTGATTGATCAGATTGATGGATTGATAGTTTGACTAAGTGTGTTAAGTCAAACGAGGTGATAATGGATTTGTTAATTTGGTTGTGTTAAGCCAAACAAAGATGATAATGAACTTATAAACCCAAGGAATTTGTGTTATCCTAGAGTAAAATCATTCACAAGATGGTAGTTTGACTAAATGTATTAATTCAAACAAGGTGATAATTGATTGGATTTGATTGATCAAGATTGATGAAGCTTGATTTGGAATAAAATTATTTTGATGATTTGATGTGACATTGACACGAAAGTTAGATGTGACTGATATGAATTGTTCAGATTGATGTTCGACGAAAGATAAAGCTTGATAAGGAGCATCTTCCTGTCAACATATGCCATGGGCTAGTGATTTGGATCTTTTGGCTCGCCAATGCTTGACCAATTTGATTTTACATCTTCCAATGTTCAGATCACCACATAAGTTGGAGGATATATATCAAGATTCATTCCTGAAGCAAGATGTAAACATCTGCCCCCAGTGTTTAGCAATGTTTGAATGGCCATGGGTGGATTATTGAATAGGTGTATGGATAGATACTGTAAGCATGCAAAGGATGCCAAGGATTATCTTGTGACAAGATAAGGTGTTCGAACAAAGGAATGCTCATTCGGATAATGCTCCAAGGCTCAGATAACATTTGGATTGGATAGGATCAATGAAATTGACCCATGTCAAGATGTTTACCATAAACAAGTGTAAAGTGTTTACCAAACTTTGTCACAATCAAGATAATGTAAATAGATTGTAATGGGCTGGATAAATGGTTCATGGATGAACGGATGATATGGCTTGAATGTTGGCTTTATTATGGATGCGATAAGATGTTTTCTCCTGAATTGGTGCACGTAGATGCTCGATTCTACACATGACGCCTATTTTCCAGGTTTTCATCATGGTACCTGTTCAAAATGCCATCGAAATGGTTTTCACTAGAGGATGATTTTTCTCTTAATCCTTTTTTTGTTGTTACCAAGATGCTTGTTTGCCATGTTTTCATCAAGGCAACAATTTTTCTCTTATTTTGATTTTTTTTGTATTTTTGCTCTTTTTGTATTTTCTGAGAGATTTTAAGTTGATGCGGAACCACCTGGTGTTGAGGTTGATGCTTCTGTCATAATGTGTCATCGATATCCTACTTGAAGAAGCTGCTTTGCCAAGATACGTGCACTTGAAAGAAATTTTTGAGAATTTTGTTCTGCTTTGATGATACCGGAGTTAACTCTGTCTTTATGTGCACATCGCGATAGAATGCCTTCTGAATCCTTATGATGAAGGGTCATTTCCAACACATGGTCAATGAAATAATTGGATATCATGCGTGGAGGCATGGATGGAGTGCTTTTAGGAATAAAAGGTGGATTAGTTGAAAGTTTGGAACCTTTGACTCTCCAAACTTGGGAAGATGAGCAATGATGAGTGGATATGGAAATGTGCATGGAACTAGGACCAACTGCTTGATACACTTTGTATGTTGCTTGAGAATATTTCTTGAAGAAGCCGCTTTGCCTTCTTGGACATCTTTGATGGATACTTTCCCCTTTTTTATTTTGCCCCATAGTTTCTTTGACTGATGGAGTTTGATAGGGATAATCTTTCTTTGTATTTTTTGGTATCCAAGTGTATTTGATTTGCTTGATATGATTCTTAGCTTCTTTTGCTTTGATAATGTTCTTCATGCTTTGATTCAAGTCTTTCTTTTGAAATTGGTCCCAATTTGTGGATGAGGTGATGGGTGGATGAAGATTTATGACGTGGTTCGTTGTAGTATTGGCATTGGTTTCATCATAAAGATTCTTTGTGCCCCCTATGTTGACATTTGCTTGAGACGAAGTTGCCCCCAATTTTATGAAACTATTACTGATATGTTGAGATCCCTTGATTGTCAAATAACCAAGGCCTTGATTCTTAGGATTTCCAATAATCTGCACTGGTTCTAGGATGCCTTGTTCATGTAGGCCTAATCCCCTGCCTTGATAATTCATCTGCTAAAAAAGCCTATTTGCAATAGGATATGATTTATCCTGGAAACAAGGTACTAATCCTTCTCTTCTTTGTGGTGGATCTTCAAAAGTGACAACTTCCTTATTGATAAGATAGTTTTCCCTTACAAAGGTGAGTGATCCAAGTTTATAAGTGATAGGATCTTCCATAAGTGGGATGAATGCCTAATTGGTATGTTTATCTTGATCTTGTGAGATATCAGATTGTAGTGCTCCTTCAAGAGGTGTTGATGTTTTACTGTCCTTGTAAAAGTGCTCCTCATGATTCATTCTTGATATGCTTTCACATGATGTTTCTGATTCACAACTTTTATAGAAGCCTTCTTCATGGCCCATTTCTGACATGTCTCTGGGTTTCTCTATATTTTGACCATGTGTGTAAATTTTAAGAGTAAGAGACTCTTGTTCCTTGGTAAGAGTATGAGACTCTTGTTTTGAATGACGATAATCTATGTGTCCATCCAAAGAAAGCATATTATGGGTAGATGGAGGAGTATGTTCTATACGGATATGATCATCATTTGTGATAACTTGTATAGATAGGAGAGTTCCCATTAGATTATTGTAGTATCTCGGAGATACGAATCCTTGATCTTAACATATTCTGGAATTACTTTTGACATGTTTTGGATCAAATTCTTGACATGGGTCAATTTCAAAGGGTTTTTGGACATCGTCATAAGGCATGGGAAGTGGCTCAATATCCTCTTGATCTTTGAGTGGACATGGATCAAATGGTGAGTTGGGGATTCTTTCACTATTCACAACTGTGAGATCGAAGGATGTCAATATGCCTTGGGAGGGACCATTGCTAGACCTTGGTGATAGTTGTTGATCATGCTTTGAAATATGTTCTTGAGATATGTCCTCTAACTCATTAGGCATTGTAGAGACATTTTGAATATGACCATTTGTTAATGGATCATGGATTATGTCAATAGGATCAAATATCGTCAACACTCCTTGAAATAGATCTTTGTAGGAGGGGTCTTGATCATAACTAAAAAATGGCTCTTGATGAATGTTGATTTGATCACTAGATGGGGTAGACATATCTTCAGAGTGCTCATTGATGGATTTATTTTGATCATTGTCTTCAACAGTTATGGTGGAGAAATTGTCAATGTTTTCAACCATATGATCAAATGATGTTGACATTTCTTGAAGAGGTGTGATGAGCCCTTGATATGAGGATGATGGGATACTTTGATCTTGACTTGGAAAAGAATCATTAGATGAAGGAGATGGAGTAGCTTGAACATTAAATGGAGGGGAAGCTTTGGATAGGATGGAAGAATTGTCATGCTCTTAGGATGTGATTGAGTCATGAGAGCGTATGGATTCATAAGATGAGGTGGAGGGAGGACTTGGAAGAATATTTTATTCTTGAGATGGAAGAGGATTATCATGGGTGAATAATGAAAGGAGGGGATCATCATATGATTCTTGAGATATGGGATATTGATCAAAGATCAGAAGGGTTTGTAGAGTTTTGGTATCATGGGATGGAGTGGAGAGAATTTTTTGATTGAGATGTGTTGATTGAAACAAATCATTAGATGTAGAGGATATGATAGAAGAAAGTGATTGAATATGATCATTGAATTGGGTGGAAGAACCATGAGGTTCATTTTGAATTATGGTGGATGAAGATAAATGCATGGCATGACAGGATTGGTCCATGTTATTTGATGGCTTAGATTTGGGCTTCCCCTTTAACCTTTGCAAAAAATCAGAAACATTGAATTTAGTTGATGTTGTTTTTGGAGGAGAAGAGGTTACATTCATATTTCTATCAAAGGAATTTTTATTTGTGCCCCCTTTTATTTCCTTGATTTTCCTTTGGAGTGCTCTTACTTGTTGGGTAAGAGTACTAAGATCGTTTAAGGGATTTTCCTTCTTTTCAAGATTCTCTTTAATTCTCTCCATATTGTAGGCAGAGAGCAATTTGCCACCTTGGTTTGCTAATTAAAGAAAGTATCCTTCTTTATTTTTCTCTAAGATCTTTTCCATAGTTAAGAGAAAATGTGGATCTTGTTCAGCTTCTTGAAGCATTTCTTTTGTTATCTCTTGATTTGAACTATTTCCATAAAGCCTATGAACAAGATTTTCTTCCCTATGACCCATGTTTTAAAGTTTTTGGATGATCTTAATCTGATTTAAATGTGAAAAACACAACATAGAGAAGCAGACAGTTGTTTTGTTACTCCTAGAATCTAAACAAAGAGTGTATGTTCTTTGAGATTTCCACAGGTTTGGAACAAGATAAGCATATCAATCAGACTCACTCTTAATTTGTCAAATAGGTCATCATAGTAATCATAGCCAACAGTTTAAAATCGCATCAACTCACACAACCATGTCACCCCCTAGAGGGCGCCCATGTTTTTGTCTTTTCCAGGTGCGTACTCAAAGTGACGGAAGTGGATACCGAATCCCTTGAGCAAACAATCTGTGGTGACTATATGGTGAGTGTCTTGGGGGCAGATTCTTCTCTCCCCTTGCACCATGATTAAGATGATGTTTGGATACTAACACGGCTGACTTTCTACAGTATGGTTTTTAATAAGGATATCCATTCAGTGTGGCAAATAGATATACTCCCTCGAGAGACCTCCCAATCTTTAGAACAAAGGTTTTGGGGATGGTTATCATGAACACTACTGTCAAGTTGGATTTTCATCAAAAACTTGTTTTTGATTAAAGTGGGTTGGAAACCTTGGCTTTAGGTGTTCCCACTTAGGTCGTTCCTCTTGGGTGAGTACTTTTTCCCACAAAAGCAGGCCTTCTAAAGGATGTAATAAAGCATTAAATTGCAGAAAATAAAAGGTAAGTCTAGTGTTCTAATCACCCAGTTAAGGGGAGAGCATAAACCTATTACCCACAATCACAACAAACAATAATGGTTCAATTTTAAATCCCAACTTGACAATTCTCTACACTAAGTGAAGATGTTGCTTCACCAAAAACATGGGATTCATTTTAACCAAAAGAAAATTTATGTTCAGTGACTATCCTAGGATTGGTTAATTCATATTTAAATTTCTATCCTAGGTTTGCTTCATTTTATTCCCCATACATCAATAAAACCTCTGGTCGTGGTCACGTCAGATCCAGACAACAATTTAAGAATGAGATTATAATTGCTCCCAAAGTGTTTAAAAACACTTGTTACAATCATGTGATAATGTTTTTTCTTTCATTTTCATGCTCCATGGTCCTTTAAAATCTGCAATACAAGCTCTAAATGTTATATGGAATCAAGAAACAAGAAGATATGAGGGTTAGATAAATGATTAAGCATAACAACCCTAAAATTTAGACCAAGTTTCATTGTGGTTTGACATTAAATGAGAATTTTAAAATTTAAACTCTATAAAAGTTGATAAATACCTACACCATTAGATATCTTATGAAATTCTACCCCATTTCAAAAAAAAAAGCTCTGAAAAAGACCAAAATATGACCAAGATATGGCCATTTTAAGATTGACTAAAAAAAAAAAAATCAGAAATTGTATGCGCTAAAACAGTCCATGGATGCGCCAAAAGATGCCATGTATGTGCTAAAACAGAGCCTGGATATGCCAAAAGATGCCATATATGTGCTAAAACAAAGCCTAGATGCGTGAAAACAGTCCTTGGATGCGCCGAAACAGTCTGTGGATGCGTCGAAAGAAATATCGTATGTGCCAAAACGTGATTTTTGTCCATCACCTGTCAGAAAATTCTGCAAAAAAAATATTAAATGCAGGGCTTGGCCCCACAGTGGGCACCAAAAATGTGTACATTAGAATATGTAAATCAAAATGAATCTAATCTAATACACCAATGAAACATTAAATTAAAGAAACTGATTAAGGAAAGCAAAATGCAAACTCTAAACCATAGTTTCTTCAAATTCGTCCCATTGTCCTCTATCTCCAAGGATTCGTTTCAAGATGCTTGCTCTCAGTTATTTTAAATAGAAGCTTGTAGAATAGTAGCTTGAGAGAATGAGATTAATAAAAATGCATGTGCATTGCTAATATGCTTTAAACTATGAAATTGAAATGCTATGATATTAAAAATGCTTGCTAAAACTGAAATGCGACTATAATAACTATGTATGAAAATCCAGAAATCAAGGTCCTTTTCAACCCACAAGAGGGTTGTATTTATAGATATTTGAAGGCTAGAATTCGATTGGCCAAGATAAACGGTTGAGTTCAAACCTGTTGAATGAACGGTGAGAGATCGAGAATTCGAAAAGAAGATGGAAGTTTAAGAGACAGATGGAAAAATGAAGAGACAAATGAAAGGTGTCTCTCATAATTTAAATAAATAAATATTTAATTATGTGTGAGAGAAATATGAAAAGGCTTTTAATTAAATATTGAAAATATTTAATTATGTGAGGAAAGTAAAGAATTTAGAAAGTGTTTTAATTAAATATTAAAAATATTTAATTAAATGAAGAATATCATTTAAATTTAGAATTTAAACTTATGATAATTAATATAAATAAATTTTGAAATCTATTTAATTAATTAAGAGGAAGATAACATTAATTAAATAAACTTATTTATTTAATTGAAATAGAAGAATTGGAAAAATGAACAATATAAATAAATAATTAAATTTATTTATATGTAGATGACTTAAGAATATTAATTAAATAATTCGTATTTAATTAATTAACAGGTTTGGTTAACCGTGACCATTTTTGGATGTGTACACCTAGTACTAAATTTCAAATGTGAATGTTTGAGATAATACTTTATGGATTTATGAAATGAAATGGGTAAGACTAATGCCTACTTCTATTGGGCTAATGGAGTCAAGAGGTGAATGATATGTGATCTACTTACTGGCTACAATTCTAATTATTTGGCACTTATGTTTGTTTACACCTTGTATAAACATGCAAGAATATAATTATCAGGTTCTTCTTTTCTATCCAAATGACCTTTTCCCTAATTTCTATGATTAATTAAAAGGATTTAATCCTTAGTTCAACGATCTAGTTAATTGAACCACACAAGAAAAAAAAGGTTCTATGATAAATTGAATATATACTTGATACATCAATTTAAATAATAAGAAAGCATCAATCTTGGACACAACTAGATAATATTTTCAGTAAATTCAACAAACAATTGACACCATAATTGGATCACCAAATCAAAACTTCTTCTCCATTGTATTTATCTTTGAATAAAATGCATTATGACAAGAGTTTTGCTATGAAATAGATAGGCAAGATTTTTCAATCTATCTTCTTACTATGCCTACTCTAAAATAAAATGTCATGATGATCATTTCAATCATCATAAGGTCAACATAAATATCAATATTTTGAAGGGGACTTGCCTCTTCACAAGAGTCTTTTGGAAAAAAAAAAATTTAAACATAAAAGATTAGGCTCTAGTGAGGCACAAATGAACTTTTTTCATATGATCCAAGTAATCCTACCTCCCATGAGTATCAAAATCTTTAACAATATTCCTCGCATCTATCTCCATGATCACCATCTTCTCTAGGTGTTCACATGTTTTAGCTAATGATGAGTCCTTGTTTTTGGCTACTTCCAAGGATCCATGTAACACAGACCTACACTCCTCTATCCATCCATTCCTGTCCTTCAACTCTCCACCTTCTTTTAACAATGCAATAACTCCCTCCTTTGCAACGTCAATGAGTTCCTTTGTATCTGCTTGAAGCTCATCATAATACTGCTTGTGTTTCCTCATAATATCTTCAGTAGCTATGATGGTTCCAATATCAGAAGGATCTATCTTTTGTGCTTCTTGGATCTTTTCTTGAATTCGTTTCTCACCCTTTTATGCTATAGAATTGCAGCATGACTCTGGGAATGAGTTCCCCTCAACTTTTTCATCCAGATGATCAAGCTAGTATGCCTTTTTTGTAGTATTGCAGAGAGTGCATCGTATCTTTCCTTGGCCACTTGTGATTCCTTTTGCCTAACTTTTCACTAAGAACTTTAACCTTGTGTTAAAAACTTATTATCTTTTAGAAATTCATTCTCTCTCAATATCCTTTCATTAGTGATTTTTTACATATCCCTTTCTTTTATTAGCACCTGAATTTGTGCTTTATTCAAATTGGCAACATTGATACCAATGTCAGTAGTAGCAACAAGATCAACTTCACCCACTTTCAGTGTCATCACATGTCCAAATGATTTTTTTGTGTCAATGATCACATACTTCTGGTGTGGAGGATATAAAGCCCACATCATGAGAGGATTCTCCTCGAGACTATATTTTGATCCTATATATACTTATGTGACTCCTTCAAGACTATGTTTGTGAGTGGAATTATTATTATACAAAAAAATATCAAAAAAACGAGCTGAGTTCAAATCCAAGCCAGGGAAGATCATTACACTAGCTTGAAGGTGTTCAACAATTGAGTCTCATTTCTAGGTGTAATAATTGTGACAAAGTCTCTTATTTCCTTTCCTTTTCATTTGTATAGAAATTATTTGAATTTGGGTGATTGTATGAACTCATTATAAAAAAAAAAGGATTTGTAGACTAGTGGCCTTTTATCTACATCAGATCTTTCATCAATATTTTTTTCTCAATTGGAAGGTTGGTACTCTTAAGTTTTCATTTTAGATATCTTTTCATTTTTACCTTGATGTTCCTTTTCAACAGTAGCTTCTTCACTTCCAGAAGATAGTACTTCTTCCTCTTTTATCTCTTTCAGTTGTTGCTCAACTTTCCTATTATAATCATCAATTGCTAATTCATCCTCCCTTTCCTCCATATTTGTAATTATATCATGTTTTGGGTAGGGTATATTTACATATACACCCAAATTCACTTTCTTTTTGATAACATCAATGTATCCTTCAGGATCAAACCCCTTTCTAGGTGTAGTTTTTTTCAGATTGAACCGCACCAACTTATCTAATATTAAATCATACCCTTCCTTAGACAACATAGTAAAATCACCAAAGCACAATGTACTTGGAATGCATGATTGTTTCTCATACGCACTTAGATTCATGACACTCAAGTAGTCCATCTGCCTAACAATTTCCAATTATGCAATTCTAATTGGTACTATTTTTGGTAGAAGAAAAGGTGTATCATCAAACACATACACCCTAATCATGGTGGCATCTATATAATAGTACTAGTCACCCCAATTATGTCCAATAGTTATGGCTCCGTCAAAATCTCTAGGCCTCAGAAATCTTTTGATCTCATCAGTTAAGGAATGATGATAGGGGTGATTAAGAAATCTATACAATGTTTTAAAAAAATACTCCTGAAAAAGAACATATTTAGAATTTAAGAACCTATTGTCCCAAATAGCAGTCCACAGTTGTATTGGCAATTGATGAACCTCCTTATCACATTGTGTAATTTTCAGTTCTTTAGGCCACATCAATATCTCTCGACCGTAATATAGTAACAAATGCATAAGAATAGAATAATATTTGAAGTACAATGTGGGAGATCCATTTCCTTGGAAATATAAGAGGCATAATAAAATATTTTGGCATTATGGCATTGAACATCTACTGCAACCACCATTGGTCCTATCGAAATGAATTCAGAGAGCTTAGTCCCCAATACTTGATATACTAAGAGATATGTGTGCTTCATGTATGGCTCAAATAGATCAATATGAAAAGGAGGAACATCGTTATCTTCAAGTTGGACAATGTTTCCATCCTTTTTAGGTCTATGCAATGGAAATATCCACTCTTTGTATGTTGTGTCCATTCTCCAATATTCCCTTTCCAAATCCTCATATACAACTGGCTTATCACATGTGCCACTTAGGTTAAAAACTTCTGAAATTACAATCTTGGAAAAATATATAAATTGCTTTCCTTGTAAATCACAGATAGGCTTTAAACCAGAGTTGTAATGTTTACCCAAAATTTTTACTAGTTACATATTCACAAATACATTTGGGATGACTTACTTTCCTAAATAAAAGTTCAACTGATTACATACTAGTTCAAACCTGTTTCTTCGATGCTAATGGAACATAAGAAACTTGTATCCCCTAACAAAAGTCCAACTGTGTCCTATATGTCTATATTTTTCCTTAGTTTTTTTATATCAACCTTCAGTTGTGTGGACCTCCTAGCCATCGTCCCTAATCTGGGCAATTGATTGATGAGGTCTTGGTTGAACTTCCTTTATGTTGATTTTGGCTCATCCCCTGTTTCAATTCGTTGTTACTTGCTTTTTCTCTGACTACCCTCACCCTATTGCTTTCTAATTTTGACTTTTCCTAAACTCAGACCCTCAATTTTTAATTCTTTGAATTATAATTTACTAATGAAAAAGGAGTTTTCTAGCGTACTTATGAATTGTCGATCACACTGGTCTCCTCGAATTCTACATGGCCTCTAGTGCATGCTTGCTACACCTCCTGAGAATTCCATTTGTTTTAATTTATATTTTTCATGAATGTTCATATGGATTTCATTCGTGTAGCCATTAATGCCCACCACTAGAATTTAATTCAACAGTCTTCTCAAAATTTGAATTGTCAGAGCGACATAAAATTTGCATCGGTGAGACCCTGTTAACCTCAAGCTGAGTTGTGTTTCTCATTTGGCGATATCTTTTTTTATACACTTATGATTGAACACTAAGACATAACTGAATGTCTCTTCGATTGGAAATATCCCTTTAGTTATTTTACTAAATTGAAAGGACCATTCAATAATTGTATCGATGCTGTGAAATAGTCCTTTCTACTATTCTTTACCGTATATTACTTTTAGGGAGAAAATTTAAAAGTTTCACTAACATTAGAACGGTCTGCTTTGCTAGAAGTTTCTTCAGCCATCACCCTGTGTCTTTTTGATGAGTATAAGCCATTCTTTATCACCATTGGGATGACATGACCCATTGCTCAGAAAATATGATGCTCTACCGATGTATTTTGGTCCACGTGATATGTTTCCCTTACCGCTCTATCAGATGGGAAGGGTCAGTGAGACTTTCCCTGAAATTATTTTCATTACTATGACTTTCATCATCAAAGAGACCTGAGGGATTCTAGCCAATCATACATGTCTCTCTGATATTCCTTTTCCATCGTTTCACCCATTCATACATATCAGTAAGACTCTCCCTGAAACTTCCTTTATTAGTGTGACCCATACAATTGGTGAGATCCAAGGGATTCAAGCCGATAATACATGTCTCCTTGACATAATAGTCCTCTAGTTTTATCAGTAAGAGTATGTATATTTCTTACCAATGAAGCCTTTGTCGGTGTGACTTTTGATCTTGGTATGATTTGACAATTTTTCTCCAAGTTCTCTACTCATGTTGATGGGTCCTCATTAGTGAGATGATAGGTATTATCCCCCTGATTATGCATTATTGTTATCCCTGGGGTCTTTTGATCATTGTGACCTGGCTTATATCTCCTCGGATATGTTTTAACTACCATTCATGGAATTTTTGATCGGCGTGACCTTGTGTATCTCTTCCCCACATGCAAAAACCACTCAAATGAAGGATTTTTGACTTATTGATCGAGAAGACATATGTATGATCTCTCTTATAAGGATAAATTATTCATGATATGAGAAGCAACTCTGCTATATCTTGAGGCATGAAATGATTATGGAGTTGAATGATGAAATGAAAAATGGAAATGCAAAATAAAGAGAGAGATTAAGAAACTCAAAGGAACATAGATCAATTGATTTATGTCTTCACTCTGATATGATCAAGGGAATATTTGTATGCAAAATGTCATATTTATGGGATTGAATATGGATCTAGTCACAAAAATTTCATCAATTTGTATTGATCACAAAATTAATGTGGAGCAAGTTTCTGTGATATGTGAAAGCTGAGTGGGTGGAGACTAGTGAAAATATGAGATTTTTTAGTTCTAACAGAGATATTAGGCACAATTCTCTCGAAGATGAGACCTCGCATGAAGAAAGAAAAATACCCTTCAACAAAACCTTTACATAATATTTTCAACAAGCATTTACAACAAAATCATTGTGGTGCCTTATCAAAGTTATCAGGAGGATAACTTTGGTATGGTTAGTATAATGGGAAGCCAAAACACTGGCATGAGTTTCTCATTATATGGTGGGAAGCTAACACATTAGCATGACTTTCTCACTAAAACACTTCTTGGGCTTTCTCACCCAACGGAAAACCAAGAGTCTCATCACCCCAGAGTGAGTACACATCTTCTTTTTGGACAAAAATCCTAGATTTGGTCCACAAATAGCTGGACAAACAGTTAAATATTGATCCAACTCTTTTCATTTTCATTCCTCTCTTCCCTTTAATTCTTGTCATCACATGATTGTGTATCTTGTTTTTTTGCATATAATTTACCCTTGAATGTGTCTTCTTGCAATGATGTCGATTTGACTTAAAATCTTGAATCCTGGGGCCTTGACCACCTTCTTTTTTTTCTTCAAAATTATTCATGATCTCCATTGGGCTACTTGAGTGTGAGTATGAAGCAAGTTCATCCTCTCAATAAAGCGGGTGCTAAATGTGTCCACAAAAAGTGTATCATTGACACTTTTCACTCATTTGGGACCTTGCCTATGGGTTTTGGACCTCTTTTTACCCCTTTCCAAGCCTTGTTCTAAAGTTTTGTAGGGTTTTGTAAGATATTATCACACTTCCCTAGGCTTTTCATCAATAAATCAACCCTTTCTTATGCTAAAATGACCCCTTAATGCTCTTATAGGTCTTACTTTAGTCTATTTTGTGAAACATTCCTAAAAAACAACAATAATCACATTTTAAATCCTGAAAACCACTCAAAAATGCCTAGGTTGACAAGGTCACCACCATGGGAGACCTAGTCCCTTTTGGCATAAAATTCAAAATTAAATCCATTTCCAAGCGAGATTTTGTCTCCTAAACTCTAAGGTCAGCCTATGAGGTTGTATTTTTGGGAAATATGGCACAAAATGTATATATAAGGGTTTTTCTCATCTTTTTCACCCTATTCTATTCATTCTAAAATCCCAACTAGTTCATTTACTCACCTCTTATCAATCACTCTTCTCAAGCAAGCTAGAATTTCTACATTCTAAGTCACCAAGATATATTGCTAAAGCATTCAAGGGTTGAATCCTCCATTCCTAAAACTCAATATCAACCATCATGGAAAGGGAAAATCCATTATTTCATGCTTCACTACATTATTTCTCTATTTTGGTTTAATTACTCAAAAGGGGTTTGACCAAGGCAAACCCCCAATCCCTAACATCCAACATTTCTCTTCCTCTCTTTTTGTGTTTGAAGATTGAGGTATTTTGCAAGTATGGAAGTCCTTGAAGAATTTTCAAATAAAATCTTGTTGAAGATACATCCTTGTTTACTATCGAAAAACATCCATTAAAAGTCTCTTACATGCAGAGCATCGAGGTTTCAGATCTAGAAACTTACCAAGAGAAAAAGAGCAGATCAAGGACTATCGAGTGCACCTTCAGGTTTCCCAAAATGTGGAAGTGGACTAGGTTGCCATTAGTGGTGACTTAGTCCCATTGCCAGGCCTGAAAGGGGTTTTTCTATATATTTGAATACCCTTTTAGCAAAAACGGGCTTCAGTGAAGTTTTCCAGATTTGGGACTAGGTCTCCTAGAATGGCGTAAGTGTCCCAACAAGCCAAAATTCTAGCATCATCAACATTTCCAGCCTCCAATCTAGTCTAAAAATCACTCCCAGGTGCATCCCTTCATTTCTAATTACTTAGATGTAATAGTTTTTTTATGTTTCTTAGATCATTTAGCTTAATGCTTGTATATCATAATGTGTTTTCCAACACTTTACATTTCTTAGGATTAGCATAAATAAATCAATTCTCTTTCAGTTTTTGTACACTTAGAAATCACACACCACCTATCCAAACCCCTAATCTTTTAGTGAGCCCTATATTTTATATGTGAAAGGAATCTCTTTCCTTTTAGGTGAAAAACCCTAGAAGAGTAAGAGCATCCTTTCCCCTAAAATTTTGGTGGTTCAAATAGGTGTAAATGAAACCAAGTTTATATACTTTGAAAAATCAAGTGAAGAAGAACTAGGAGGTTCAACAATTAAGTTTGCAAAGTGAGATAGAAAGGGGTCTATATAGATCTACAACTCGCTATTATCATTTGCCACAAAGTTATTTGCATTGTACTTTTTCCCATTGAGATTGATAGTACCATCATCAATGTGGTTCTATATCTCATGACATAGGCATATGCACCTTTTGGTATCAAGTCCAAGTATTCGATGGTATTGGTAGAATGTGTTCTTTTCATATTGGTTGGGTTAAGTTTTAATAAGGGGTCGAGGATCTAGCAAGGTTATCTCTTTGTCTTTAAAAAGCTTCTTCAGAATAGAAGCATATGATTTAGATAACTTTGTGAATTATTTTTTTCATTTGAGGCCTTTGTCACTAGATGTAGCAACTACATTCACAATAGATTCACCTTTATTAGATATCGATACAACGGAGCTCCCCTTAGTACAATAATACTAGGAAGATCCCCCAAATTGGGGAATCATCTATTGGTATTCGATTAATGTAGCACAAAAATATGAAAAAGAGGGGTATTTCATCAAAGAAAACTTCTCTTTTTAGGACCTCTGAAGGTTTTTGATGAAAACCTTCTATTATATATGATTGAGGAAAAGGATAAGATATCTATGAAAATAATGCTTGATATCGAGCAATGGAATCAGTTATCTTCTCATGCTCTCCCTGCTTACACTAGATGAGGTCTAAAAAGGCCATATTTGACTCAATGTTCACCTAGAATTTCTAGAGAAACTAATTCACAAGCTAATCAAATGAAAATATGGAATTTTTTAAGCAAGGAGAAGTACCATTCTAGGTTGTATCCTTCAAAGATATTGGGAATAATCTAGCCATTAAGCGATAGTGGTGGAAGAAATTTGTACATATGGTAATAAATACAGACACATGTGTTAATGGATCTCCCTTACCACCATACTTCTTAAACTTTGGAATGTCCATCCCCTAGCAATAGGATTGTTCATAATTGCAATTAACAAAGGACTATGATGAAAGTGTTGAAATGAACAAGACAACTGAGAGGTGGGAATTTATTAGTTATAGTGAATTAAACCTTCAAAACCCTCAACAATAATCAAATCCACAAGAATTCATTAAAACCTGATTTTATTAGTATGATTAAACATGAAATGTCGATAACAAAAACTAAAATCACAATACCATACACAAGAGAACACTCGATTTACATGTAAAACCAATGAGGTAAAAACCATAGTGAGGATTAGCTCACAATATAAGTCATATAAAAACTAGTACACAGGGGCTCACTTCTAGAATAGAACACTGTGTCCAAAAAGCTCATAGTTAAGGCTCACTATCATAAAAAGATTACAAGAAGATAGAAGAATTTTACATAGAGAAAAATTCTCAATGTAACAATGAATCCACCAAAATTACTCTCACACTTTCACAATCTCACATAAAATATTTTGAATGCCTTCCACTCACTAACTTCAAGAACCCTAACATTGAAATTGACACTTCTTTGCTCAAATTCACATCACACACATCACTCTGATTGATATTACATCAATATTTCTTCTTACTTTCTTCATCCCTCAACTCTCAACAAAATCATACATATTTATATCAATCTCAACCTAAAGAACCTTCTCCAATGTCAACCACTAGCTATTATACATACAAATTCAAAATAGGTTAGCACCAAAACACTCTCACGTTGGATAGGAATGAGGATGACCTACATAAATAATTAATTAGGATCCAATTAGATACCAACAACTTCAACATGCTTCTACAAGCCTCACATGTAGTGTTAAACACAAGGTCGACCAATACCCATGTAAAAAACCATAAAAAATAAGCACACACTTCCTCAAATCAATCCAAAACATCTGGACAATATAATTCACTTGAACACGATCCAAAATAATCCATGAACTACTTAATATTCATCAAAAACTTCATTCAATCTCGCATCATACAAATACATCAACTCAAAACAATTTGTAACCCTTATTTGCATACTGATAAATGAACCCCACTCTATATTGCACCAAATCAAGTAAAAACTTGAATTTACAGAAAGATAAAAGCATTTTAAGAAACTTCCCAAATCAACACAAATTGAAGCTAAACAATGGAGAAAGGAAGAGAAAGTATGTGGGAGTAAATGGTGACTCTCGAAAACCCCCAAGAATAGTTGCTAGACAAAATATCTTCCACAAGAGAGAGAATGGTAATAAATCATGCTTCAACAATGCAACTTGAATAATGGTTGAACATGCTTGAATGTAAATGTATATGAGATTCCTTACTTATAAAATTAAGGTATAGAGATAATATTGGATAAGATCATGACAACTAACAAACTAACTACCTAGGAATCAAGCATTACTAGCTAGATAAGATAAGTTCTAGAAAAGGTCATCTAAGACTTCTAGAAAGAATCTTACATCCTAACTATTGGATGTTGTGGTTTTGTTTCTAATATGTGGTTTTCATTGATGTCAACACTATTAGCATTCATGATTCTAAAGGTTATATATGTCAAGGATATTGAGAAAATTATAATAAATATATTTTAGGTAGCTAGTGAAGCTGAGAAGGTCAGAGTGATGAAAATTTTCGTACATTGATAGTAAGAAGGTGTGCATTATAGGGTTTGTTTCTAAGCCTATCTAGTATGTTTTCCAAAAATTTTAGAGGTGTGCATCAAAATTTGAGGAAGTTATGAAGTTCTATGTTCCTACAGTTATTCAGTTACTGTAGTAGGTGTTTCTAGAAGATGAGATTGCAATTCTGGTGAAGTAAGTTGTTGTGTACTTTCCTGAGGTGTTCAATGATGTTTCTAGATTATTCTCTATTAGTGTGGTATGTCCACATTGATTGGAATGTTCGTGATTGAATATTTTTCTTTGTGTGTTTAAGGTTTTCATGTTCTTGGCCGACATGATGTTGGTAGCATGTTGTAGATCCTTATGGATTAATCTTGTATTGTTTGGAATGTTTGAGGATATTGATTTAGGTCCTCACTATGTTGTGACTGACTTAGGTTGGTGTGCATTCAGATTTGTTCATGTATTAAGGCCAACACTTGCAATTAATTTTTTATTTGTGGCTGACAGAGTTGTTAATGTAAATCCATGTAGCGCATATATAAGAGTGATTGTTTACTCATTTTAAAATATGCTCAGTGAATGTGTGTGAAGTATATAAAATATATGTGTGAATAAAGATCAAATCATTCATGTGTAGAGCAGAGTGTGAAGAGGATTGAGCAAAGTGTGAAAAAGTGTTTTTGTGCCTAATCGGAATTATAATCAAGCTTTTGTAGAAGCTAATTTATCAGTTCAACCTCATCAGATGGATTTAATTTGATTGTTTTATGTAATAAAGTGAGCCTTCCCTTTGAGAAATGAGCTCTAGGTAGTGTCCCTTAATGCATGTGCATTCCCTATTCATTTCTTTCATTATACTTCTAATAGGGTATAATCTTGTGGAAAAACATCCACCATTGTTTTTCCCCTAACAGGGTTTCCATGTATAAAATCTTGGTGTTCATGTGTCTCTAATGTGAAGTTTATTTATGCTTGAATTGCTAATTATCAGATCTAAGATTAAAAGTTGTTGAATAAGCTTAATTTTTGTAACAACTGATTCACCCCCCTCTTAGTTGTCTATCCTTTTTTTTTTTTCCAACAATTGGTATTAGAGCTAGTTCCTCTAAAGAAGTCTAATAGCTTGAGGTGATCTGAGATTTCATCATACAAGAAGGATAGTCCTAGATTCGATGGTACAAACTACTCTTTGTTGAAAGTTAGAATGGAGTGTCATTTGAAGTGCATTGGTGAGCCTTTCTGGAAGATTACAAAGAATACATATAAAATTCCTCATAATGGTCCCTCTATTGTTGATGAAATCAAAGAAGCATAAGCTAATACTAGGGCCATAGAAGCATTGCTAAGTTCTTTGACAGATTCAAAGATGAAAATGTAATAGGTTTGAAAACTGCACATGAGATCTGGATAAAGTTGGAAATATTGTATGAAGGAGATGCACTAGTAAAATTTGCTAAGCTGCAAAGTCTGAAAGGCAAGTGGGAGAACATGAAGATGAGTGAAGATGAAAAAATATTTTCTTTCTTGTAAAAGGTAAATGAATTAGTGATGGACATTAGATGTGCCTGTGGAACCTTCGAAGAAGATAAGATTGTGGCTAAAATACTTAGATTTGTGCCTACTTCTTACAAAACAAAAGTCATGCTATTGAAGAGCTTAGGATAGTAACAAATGTGACAACAAACATGCTGATTGGAAAAATTTCTACCTTTGAGTTGAGTGAATTTGGTGAATCTTCTGCTAAGAAAGATTTTGCATTCCAAGCTACTGTATCCAGAAAAATCCAATAGAGATATGATCCGAGAGAGAGTTCCATGGAAACATTAAAATATGACGAAGAAATGAAACTGATTGAAGATGAAGAAAGAGAGCTAGAAGAACTAGAAGCACTGATTGTGAAAAGAGAAGCCAGAGGAAAAGGTAAGTGCAAAGGAAAGATACCTATTAAATGTTTCTCTTGCAGTAAGATATGTCATTTTTCATCAAGATGTCCTGAGAGAGTTTCTAAGTATAAACCTTATAAGAAGAGATTTCAAAAGAAATGGTATTATACTAAGAAAGGAGTTACTAATGAAGAATCTAATAAAGAAATTGGAAATGAAGATGAATGGGTATTCATTGATATCAAGGAAAATAGTTTGGTGTCCACTAAATTAGCTAGCGATCAAAATATTGAGAAAGCTCTTACAACCAGAATTGAAGAGAAGGATGAGTGGGTGATTGATAGCGGATGCTCACATCATATGACTGGTGATAAAAGAAAGTTTCTAAGCTTGGAAAAGTATGACGGTGGTGTTGTAAGATTTGAAGATAACAATGCTGGTGTGATTTATGGCAAAGGAACTATTTCTCTTGGTGGAAAATGCAATACTGATGATTTTCTTTATGTTGAAAGATTGAAGCATAATCTGTTGATTGTTTAAAAAATGGTTGAAAAAGGTTACAATCTTCAATTCAAAGATGGTAATTGCAAGATATTGGGAAGCTCGGTAAATTTCATTTCTTCAGGCACAAAGATAAGAGGTAATATTTTTCACTTGAATGTTGCTAGTGAAAGTTGTTTGATTGCTCAAGTTGATGTAAGATGGTTATGGCATAGAAGGCTATGTAATGTGAATTTTGATAATATTGTCAAAATAAGCTCCACATAAGCAATCAGAGATCTACCTAAGTTAGCAAAGCCTACTACCACTATATGCAAGGAATGTCAGATGGGAAAGCAGACAAGAATTTCATTTCGGAGAAAACAACATCATTCCAATGGAGTATTGGATTTGATACATATTGATCTATGTGGTCCATCCAGAATCATAAGTCTAAAAGGAGAAAGGTGCTTTATGTTTCTTATTGATGACTATTCTAGAATGGTTTGGGTTGATTTCTTAAGAGAAAAACATGAGGCATTAGAGAAATTCAAAAGCTTCAAATATTTGGTAGAAACTAAGATAGGTTTGAAGATCAAATGTTTAAGATCAGACAAAGGTGGTGAATTCACTTCCCAGGAGTTCAATTCATTCTGTGAAGAGCATAGAATAAAAAGACAACTATTTGCTCCTCGAACCCCACAACAGAATGGAGTGGTTGAGCGAAAGAACAAAACTATTTTAGATTCTACCAAAACTATGATGTTGGAAGGTAATGTTCCTCATTTCTACTAGAGAGAAGCTATAAGCATTGTTGTGTATAATATCAACCAAGTGAATGTCAATAGTAATTATGGTAAGACTCCTTTTGAAATATGATTTGGTTATAAACCTAAAGTTAAGTCTTTCACAAAATTTGGAATTAGATGTTATATTAAAAGAGATGAAGATATAAGAAAGTTTGAAGCTAGAAGTGATGAAGGAATATTTTTTGGTTACTCTACTAAGAGCAAAGCCTACCGGTGTCACAATAAAATATTGGAGAAAATGGTTGAGAGTGCAAATGTCAGAGTTGATGAGGATATTGAAAGATCATCCAGGTACTTTATATATGACTTAAATGACCAAAAAGTTAGAATAAAACTCAAAGTGTTCTGGTGAATCAAGAAAATCATGAAGAAGAAAACAATGGAAATGTGAAAGAAAGAACAAAACCCAAAACTCCAAAGTATGTAAAGTGAAGTCATTCTGAAAGTCAAATCATAGGAGACAAGAACAAAGGTGTACATACTAGAAGAATAATTGAAGAAGAATATTATCTAATATCCAAGACTAAGCCTATAAATGTCAATGAAGCATTTAAATATGAATATTGGATGGAAGCAATGAAGGAAGAACTGATGCAAATAGAGAAAAATGATACATGGATTCTTGTTCCTAGTCCTCAAGACAAAAATGTGATTGGAACCAAATAGGTGTTTCAAAATAAGCTGAATGAAAAAGGTGAAGTAATCAAGAATAAAGCAAGACTACTATGTAAAGGATATTCACAGATGTAAGGTATTGATTTTCAAGAAACTTTTTCCCCTATTGCTAGGATTGAAGCTATAAGGGTATTTCTTTCTTATGCTACTTTCAACAACTACAAAGTATATCAAATGGATGTGAAGTCAGCATTTCAGAATGGAGAGTTAGAAGAAGTTTATGTTGAGAAACCAAATGGATTTCAATTGACTGATGAAAAGGACATGGTGTGTCAATTGAAGAAAGAACTATATGGACTCAAACAAGCCCCTAGAGCTTGGTATGCAAGACTGGATAAATACTTGTTGAAGCTTGGATTCAATAAAGGTACTGTTGAAAGAAATCTGTACTTCAAGCTACATCAGTATAAAGAATTGATCATTGAAGTCTTTGTTGATGATATCATTTTTGAGGGAGATAATGACTTATGCATGAAATTTGCTGATGAAATGAAAAGTGAATTTGAAATGTCAATGATAGGAGAGCTGAAATTATTTTTAGGATTGCAAATTACTCAGTTAGATGATGAAATCTTTATGTCCCAATCCAAATATGTGAGAGAGTTACTAAAAAAGTTTGGCATGGAAGATGCAAAGCTAGTTGGTACATCCATGGTAATCAGATGCAAATTATCTCAGAATGATGATCCTCCTAAGGCTAATCAAACAAGATATAGGTCAATGATTGGTGGATTTCTATATTTGACTCAGACAAGACTAGACATTATGAATTTTGTGTGCATGGTCGCTAGATATCAAGTTGATCCTAAGGAATCACATGTGACTGCAATAAAGAGAATCTTCAAATACTTAAAAGGAACAGTTGACTTTGGGTTATGGTATCCAAAGGATGATGTTCTTACTTTGAATGCCTTTACAAATGCAAATTGGGTAGGATTTGTGGATGACATGAAAATTACAAGTGGTGGTGCATTCTTCCTAGGGAATAAGTTGGTATCTTGGCTAAGTAAAAAGAATAATTCCATTTCTCTATATACTAGTGAGGTGGAATATATTGCTGCTACAAACAATTGTACTCAAGTATTATGGATGAATCAGATGCTGAGAGACATCAAAATTGAGTATGATGAGCCAATTTCTATATTTTGTGATAATTCAAGTGCCATAAACATTTCTAAGAATCCGGTGCTACACTCAAAGACAAAACTTATATCTATCAAGTATCACTTTTTGAGAGACAAGGTGAGTGATAAAGAGGTCAGATTAGAATATGTTCCTACAAAGGAACAAATTGTAGATATCTTCACCAAACCATTTCCTAGGGATACTTTTGATTATCTTAGAGGCAAGTTAGGGGTAATTTACCCTCCTAATCCGAACTAAGATGCAAGTCTTTGTATCAATCCATGGACTTACAGACAGATCTTGTTTCAGATTGATGTTGTGGTGGTTTCTACTCAGGGGGAGTAGTTATTTGTTTCAGATGATATATGGATCAAAGCATGTGTACCTTTGCCATTGATGTCAAAGGGGAAGAAGAACAATGTAAAAAACTCTTGAAGAAAGTGGGAGAATAATGAACGAAGGAGGAGAAGTGTACTATGTGAACAACTAGTTGTGTTGATGGTATTATTTTTTATATCATGAGTTTCCCTCAATGCTAAAGGGGGAGATTGTTGGATGTTTTTGTTGTGTTGTTGATATGTGGTTGTCATTGATTTCAACACTATTAGAATTAATGATTTTGAACGTTATATATGTCGAGGATATTGAGAAAATTGTAATAACTATATTTCACGCATCTAGTGAAGCTAAGAGGGTCAGAGTGATGAAAATTTGTGTACCTTGATGGTCAGAAGGCATGCATTATAGGGTTTGTTTCTAATCCTATCTAGTATGTTTTTTGAAATTTTCAGAGGTGCGCATCAATATTTTAGGAAGTTATGAAGTTCTATGTTGCTATAGTTATTCAATTACTGTATCAGGTGTTTCTCGAAGATGAGATTGCAATTATGGTGAAGTAATGTGTTGCATAAATTCTTGAGGTCTTTAGTGATCTTTCTAGATCATTCTCTATCAGTGTGGTATGCCTGCATTGATCGCTGTGTTCGTGATTGAAGATTTTTCTTTGTGTGTTTAAGGTTTTCATGTTCTTAGCCAACCTGATGGTGGTAGCATATTGTGGATCCTTATGGATTAATCTTGTATTGTTTGGCATGTTTGAGGATGTTGATTTAGCTCCTCACTATGTTCTATCTGACTTAGGTTGGTGTGCATTAATATTTTTTCATGTATTAAGGCTAATAGTTGTAATTTATTCTTTATTTGTGGCCGACAAAGTTGTTGATGTAAATCCATGTAGCGGATATATAAGAGTAATTGTTTACTCATTTTAAAGTATTCTCGGTGAATGTGTGCAAATTTTATACAAGATATGTGTGAATAAATATTAGATCATTTGAGTGTAAAGCAAAGTGTGAAGAAGTGTTTTTATTCCTAACCAGAACTATAATCAATCTTTTGTAGAAGCTAATTTCTCAATTCGACCTCATCAGATGGATTTAATCTGATTGTTTTATGTAAGGTAGTGAGCTCTCAACACTGTTCCTAAATGCATGTGCATTCCCTATTCATTTCTTTCATTATACTTCTAATAGGGTATAATCTTGTCTACTGACATCCACTATGGTTTTTCCCCTAACCAGGTTTCCACGTATAAAAATCTTGGTGTTCATGTGTCTCTGATGTGATGTTGATTTATGTTTTCATTTTTAATTATTAGATATGAGATTAAAATTTGTTTAAGGTTGAATAAGCTTAATTTTTGTAACTGATTCACCCCCCCCCTCTCAGTTGTCTATCCTAATTTTTACAACACTAAGTAAACTTAACATGTGAATATGTCCCCTAATTTCCTAGTGAATGAATTATCTAGGTACAAGACATTTATTCAAACCAACACTCCCCCTTAAGTGCAACTTAGAGAGAAGATTATTATGTAGACTATGCAAAGATGAATATGAGGATGGATCTCAACTACTAGGCCATGTTAGGTACCAATTTACAATGAAAATGAAATCAAACAATCTCTCACAAGTGGATAAAAGGAGAAAACTGAATGGAACAAAAATCCTCTCCAAAAGAGAGAAAACAAAACAAAACAAACATGATGTATGGAGGAATCAATGATTGCCCCCAAGGACTACATCCATCACGTATTTACAATCAATGACCCCCCATAAGAGGGAAGAAGAGACATAAGATATCCTGCCCAAAATGTGTAATCACCTACAAATATGGTTATTGTCTAAAGACAAAAAATAATCTAATGCCTACAAACAATGTTTTTTCCCTCAGGAAGAAGATACACCAAATACAAATTTAGGAATTCTTCCCATTTTGGATAGGATTTGGTAGGAAGGGGAATCCAAATGTATGAAGATTGCCTCTCTGAAATTTACTCATGTGTTGCCAAGTTCCTGGATGATGAAGATGATTCAACAATCCAATCAAGTACATTCCGAATCACAATAAACTATGAAAAGCTAGGAACAAGTGGAAACTTATCTTGAAAAAACTCTGAAGACATAGATGAAGTGAAAATAGTTGATCCATGAATATCATCAAATAGGAGAGTTAGACCGTTAAATTGGTCCTAGAAATCTGAAATGTGACACTCCATAGAAAAAGAAGCAATTCTTGTAAAATAGGAATCCCAATGAAGAAAACTATCAGAAACTTGTTGCAATGAATCACTAGTAGTACTCAATGACTCATCAACAAAAGATGAATATGTGAACAACTGGACAAGTAGGAGTTGCACAAGCAGTCTATGGATCATAATGATGCTCAAGTTCTGTATCATATTCAAACTCCTCTAAGGTGTCATCATGATAGGGTATGTTGTCAATATCATCAAGTGGAATGAGGCAATCTAAAGCAAGATAATTTGTGAATGGAGTGTTGTGTGGATCTCTAAATATCTCCCAAAATTTGCTCCATATTGTGCATGGGCATGACATGTCAGAGAAGACCTTATGATAGGTCTCACTAAAGATGCTTACACTAAAACTAAAACCAATCAATCCTATGATATGATCATTCTTATTACCCCAAACCAATTTCTTATATGTTGTTTCAAGTTTAGGAATAAATCCATAAAGATGTGGATTTTTTTTAAGCCACTTATCCCTAGTTAGTACTATCATAGAAGGATGAGTTGAATAACCCATGATTATAATGGTGATACACTTCTCAAATGATACAATATTAGATCAACATATACAATATAGTTGAAATGAAGTACAATGATAAAAAAACACTTTCCCAACTGCCAAAACATCCAAGTATCCTTCAATAGACCCACCAAGAAAAATATAAAACCATAATATACCTAAAATAGAAACTATAAAAAGTGTGTGGATGGTTGGATAGAGCTACTCAATATCTTTCCAACACCTCAAGAATCACGAAAATCAGAGATCATGGCAAGAAGTTATGAGCCGAGGAACCTAAAATGAAGATCTAACTTCAAACATCAAAATCTAGCAACAAAATGATTTTTTTTCAAAAAATACCTCAACCACTAGAAAACTTAGCTCTTTAGCTATCCAATGATATTTTGTTTCAAAATGTTTACCTCTGTATGTGAAAGTTATGCCAAAATGAAAAAAACATCTATTTTGAGCACTTAGGGGCAAAATTAAGCAAGAAAAAGGCTAAAGAGACTCAATTTTTTTGCTCCACATAAATCTTTTCTTAATTAAAGCAAGGTTTAATTATTTAAGAGGATCAGTATAAAACAAGTGACAAACTGTGTCATGTTCGTTTCGCATAGCGAATGGGTGAACCCACAAAAGTGGTTTACAATTCAAGTGAGGAAGGAAATCTTCAAAAAAATGACCCCATTCAAAAAACTTTTCTTTTGGGGGTTTCTAAAAAAATCTAGGTTCGAGCGAACCCCTTTAAATGTGGGAACCCACATTTTCCCATTCTGAAAAGGGTGTTCGCTCAAACCCCCCTTTTCCCACCTTCCCACCCTCTGGCACAAAAAAGCTCCAGATTTTTTCCCTTCGAAGCTCGAGTTGAAGATGAAAATGTTGTAGAATTCACAAACCCAACTAGATGATGGTAGTCCTCAAAATGAGCTATCCAATGAATATAATTTTAATATGTTTTGGTTTTATTATGTATGTGTTTTTTTAGTTTTATTAAACATAGGTTTTTCACCGAAAATCAAGCTCTATGCTCTATACATGTGGAAAAATAACAGATTATTAAAATAATTTTTTGAAAAATATGTTTAGGCTGGGTATTGATGTCCTTGATCTATTAAAAAAGTAAAAATTGATACATACAAAAAAAGTTATGTTGTATATGGTTCGCCTATGTCTGAATTGTAATTAGTTTGACTTTGAACCTTGATAAAGGAAAAAATATTTAATAAAACACTATGAAACCAAATGAATTAGTTCGATATTATAGTTAAAAATCTAGATTTGAAAAAATTAGAATTTTATCCTTCATACAAAAGAAATTATGTTGTATACGATGAGCATCACTCATTAAAAATGTTGTTTTTTAAAAAAAGTTAGTTTTCGAAGGAGATGGAAAAAGATGTGCAATATGATTCCAAAAATTTTGAAAAAAATAAAATTAGAATCTATAGACAAAATGTCATAAATCACTAGTTTGCATCATCTTCAAATTCCTCACGCTTTAGCCGCTATAGGAGCCCGAAAGTCAAGATTTAGTTAAAAAATCAGTTGAGTGTCTAGTTTGCCCAAAAATTGTAAACCAGTATTGTGGGATCACCTGAATAGCTTTTAGGTTATGTTTGCAAATTTATATTTATATTTATTTTAAATGTTCTATTGGTTGGAGTGGCTGAATTATTTGTTTTTGTTAATGTAGATTAGAAAAATTGAAGGAGACTCTATATCATGAATTTTTTTAATCATTAAATGCAAATTGTGCCATCTTTGACAGCGAGGTAGTAGATACTCAAGTATTCAATGCATGTGTAGCTCATTAAAAAATAACATAGGGAATGCATTATATTTTTCAAGCATACAAACAACAACAATATGTGTTCTATAAAAGTAATTTAGGAATTTAAATTGATGTAGTGTGAAGGTGGAGACTTAAAAAACGAGAATAAGCAAAATGAGTTAACTATGCATTCTTTGCTTGTATTTCCACTAGCTATCCAACACATATCATGAAGTAACTTTCCATTTAATGAATTAAAATGCATTCATTGCTTTAGTACCCACTAGCTCGCCACCAAAACTCGCATGAATTACAACACTCAACTAAATATTCACCACTATGTACATGTTATTCAAATATTTGCCACAATGTATAATGTCTCCCTATTTTCTTAATTTACTTAAACGAAAATGAAAAATTAACCTACTCCAACCAATAGAAAAAGAGATAAATTGTAATTTTCATGCACCAAAGATATGTGCTTAAATCCTGAGTATAGGAAAAACACAAAAATATTTTAAACTCTACAATTGCATTGGCCAAGCAACTATTTGAAAAGAAAATGCAATGGATGCAAATTTAGATTTAGATGTATTCGAAATATTCTATTGGTTGTAGTGGGCCTATTATTCATTTTTATTAAATTAGATTAGCAAAATTGAAGGACACTATATATTTTGCAAATATTGAATCACTAAATCCAAATTGTACCGTCTTTGACAGTGAGGTAGTACATACTCAAGTAGTTAATGCATTTTATACGCATTAAACAACAACATAGGGAATGCATTAATATTTTTTAGCATACAGAGAACAAAAAAAGTGTTCTATAAAAGTAATTAAGGAATTTAAATTGATTTAGTGTGAAGGTGGAGACTTAATTTTTGAAGGTAGTAATAGGGAATTAGCCAAATCGATTGTCATGTTTTGGGAAGAAAAGAAGGAGATATTTAGATATCTATTTCGTAAACATATTTGTTAACATATTAATTGTTTACAATAGATATGTAACACATAGGAAATCTAAACATTAATGATAAGTAGAGAATTTAAAAGCATTTTATAAAATGGAAATAAAAACAATAGTGTATTAAATTCAAACAACATAGGGAATGCATTAAACTCTTTTAGCATATAAATAAGAACAACAAGTGCTTTAGGAATTTAAATTGATTTAACTTGTGAAGGTCAAGACTTAATTTGACAAGCTAGTAATAGGGAATAGGGTAAAGTGATTTCCATGTTTTGAAAAGCGAAGAAGGTGATATTTAGAAATCTATTTAGTAAACATATTTATTTGTTAACATATTAATCATTTTGAGTAAATATGTAATGCATCTAGGAAATCTAAACATTAGTGATAAGTAGAGAATTTTAAAGAATTTCAGAAAATGTAGATAGTAAAAATATAAAAGTATTTAAATTCATTATATATAAAAGACATTTAAAATATATATATTAGTAACAAGTTGAAAATTTAAGAGCATTGCAGGAAATGGAGATATTCAAAATATATATTTTATTTTATTTTATATAGAAGACATAAAATATGAATATTAGTAATAAGTTAAAAATTGGAAAGTATTTAATCCTTTTTAGTACCATATTGTTATGTTCAATTAGTAGTAATATTTTTTATTATTTTAATCATGTCTATTATATTTTAATACCATATTATTATGTTCAATTAATATTAATATTTTTGAATAATTGAATCATGTCTATTTTTTATATCTCTAAATTGAATTCATTTAGTTAAATTATAAATAATTTTATATACCATGAATTTAGAAAAGAACATATGCCAATGAAAAATAGGCCATAGCATGTAAAGTTCATAGGAATAATAGCTTTATAACTAAAGTGGAGGTTAAAAAATTAATCAATATTTTTGTAAATATTAATCCGTTTTCATCAATGAGAAATCCTACCAAAAATAATATGCTAAGGCTAGTGGTATGGAGGATCTCCAATACCTCGTAATATTTAAATGGTGAACATGTGTAAAAAGGTATGCTTCTTTATCCATAACTATGCCTCATAGCTTCTAGATGTCGGTTGAGTGCATAGATATTGAGAATGGTAATTTTGTTACATGTAAATGTGTGACAATATAGACTAGGAACTCATTTTTCCTTTAATTAACATATAATAATATGGTTTACAAATTTTGTTAGGAAAGTTGAGACAAAAAAAATTGTTTTATTTTTTACAAGGCAAAGGACATTTGTGAAAGAAAAATTGAATTTTGGAGAGTGCCATGGAGGTGAGTTGTCATTATTTTGTAAAGTATGAGAGATTGAATGTAGAAGAACTTTAAGTATTTGGTAAAACCTAATTTACAAATCCTACCAAAGTAATTGCAATAACAAGTGAGATGCTTATGGTATTCATGTCACAAACATGAAACAATAAAACCCAAGAAACGAGCGACATATAGAAAGCTAAATGGTCTTGACTATTGTTGTTTCTTCAAATTATCCTTGTAATAGGAATGATTTTTTGGAGTTGGGGTGAAGAGAAAGACCTGTACAACTGCAAACATACTTGATTCTTATTGACGAGCTTGGGAGATCATAGTTTTATATATTTTTCCTCTTTTGTTTTCAATGAAGTTTGGTTATGTGAATTTCTATAAACATTATGCCAATTGTTTGAATGTGTAATATGTGGCCATAAGCAAGCTACAATGGTGATGTAGAGAGAGATGTCGACAATCGCAATCATGTCATAAGCAATTCATATGCAATATTTTTCCTATAATTATGAATTTGTTGGAATGAAATATACATTAAGCAATAGTTGTAGTTGATATCTAGAAGGTGTGTAGCACAACAAAGCATAGACAAGCATTCGTAGTTACACTTTTTTACTATTGACATAGTATGAGCTATTGAGATTGTTGTGTACCACTAGACTTAGCATATTATGTTTTTCATAAGAGCGCGTTATTGTAATTATAAGATGTGCATTGCATATGGCATGTTTGTCAATCAATATATAACTATTGCATAAAATGTGAGTAGGTGTACTCTTCATCCTTGTTTAAGTAAATTATCAAAATAGGACATTGTATATATTGGTGAATATTTTATCGCTTAATGAAAATTGAAAAACCTTTAACAAAGGGTTGTATGGAATAGAAGCAATGAACCATTTAGTTTTTCCCATAACAATGAGCAATACTTGTAGTTATTAAGTATCAAAAACAAAAAATATATAATGTCGAAAAAAATATATATATAATGAAATGAGAATAAGAACAAAAAAAACAAAGCACATGCCTAGAATTTTATGAATTTACTATGCATTCAATTATTGTGTACCTAGTAGGCTTCAAACACATCTTGCACAATTTGCATTTAATGCATTAAACATGCATTGAACATAACATTTATAAAATATTGTTCATAGGATTTGCGGATTCAACTATATACTGTGACATGTTTACATGTAAGAGTCTTACTATTCTAAGTATATGTGCATCTTGTTTATCTATATGATCTTTGTAGGGCATCAAAGCATACAAAATCATTCCCATTTAGCAATGGTTCCTTTGATTAATAGAAACATATCATGTTTTTCAATAAAATTTTGGATCTTGTTCCCTTGTGCATATTATATGGATTGATTGAATATTTGACACAATATATAATGTCTCCCTATTTTGCTTATTTGCTCAAATGAAAAATGAAAAATAGACCTAATCCAACCAATAGAAAAAGAGATAAATTATAATTTTCAGATCTAAAAAATATGTCCTTAAATTCTAACTATAGCAAAAAGACCAAAATATTTTAAACAGTTCAATTTCATTGATCAAGCAACTATTTGAAAAGAAAATTCAGAAAATGCAATAGTAAAGGTGCCTACTGCATTTTCTATGTTTTTTTATAAATTGGATCATGTTGCTTAGTGATTTATCACAAAAACCAAGTAAGCAGGATTGTAGCTCAAAGAGAACCCAATCAAGTATGAATTGAGTTTTTTATGTGTGAAATCTATCATTCATCTCATTTTTTCTATTGCATCGAGCAGATCTGGTACTCTTCTTTGTGCAAGAAAATAAGAAAAATAGAAAAAAATTATAAAATTTGTCAAATAAATTTCATTGCCAACCAAAATAGGTCAAATTGAAATGCAATAATTATAGTATCGACTTGACCTATAAACACATGTATGTTTTATATTGCTAATATATTGCACAGTTCGTGCAAGAGCACCCATGGGTCTAATGGACCTAGAATTATTTTCTATGTTTTGGTTTTGTTTTTTGTGATAGAATAAGGTCTTGGACCATTTCAATTCTTTGTAATAGGTCTTCTAGGTGTTTGGTTGATTTTTGGTCTTGGTGACCAACTCTTTGTACAAACAAGGACTCCATCCTCCTTTTGTAAGTCTAGTACACCTTAGAAAATTAAGAAATAAGGATGCCTTGGTGTAGCTTGACACTTGAGGGGAGTCACCTTTCTTATTGAGTGGTATTGGATTCCTTTCATCTATTTTGGAGGCCTCTTTGTAGGCAGATTGAGGTAAGTTGGTCAAATTGCCTTAATTAGGCATTTATGTGTTTAAATGAAGTCTATTTGTGTTTCCAATGGCCAACTGATTCAAATGGAAGTTGGAGGATGTTGGAGGGATCTAGAAGGCTTCAAATATGCCTCTCTTGGTCGAGGCAAGGTTGTTGAACAAGTTTTGGAGGATTTTCTAATAAGAAGTTTGTTGTTTTATGTGTTTTTCATAAAGAAATTGTTGATCTTGTACATTATACGGCCTGTACATGTTGTTTCATGCTCCAAGTGTATAATGGTTGGATAGATAATTGAATAAAATTTATTTTGGCATTGGAATGGTGATATTTCATTGAGAATCAAGGAAGATGTTTGTATTTTACTGTCAAGTGATCTGAAAACCCTTGAAACTAGGGTTTTGAAGGAAAAAAGTGAATATCTTCCATTCACACATTGTAGAACTGCTAAATCCTGGTGGGATGGAAGATATATTCCTATACTATTATGTATCGAAGGTATTCAAGAATGGCAGGCTCGTTGGAGGAAGCATGGTGAGATTATTGGCTTGCCATCTCTATGTGGCAAGCAAAAAGGTGAGTTTTCCTTGATTTATGTAGAATCAGTTTAAGAGGCACTTAGGAATGATGGTGATAGGTGTGGAGAACCTGTAGGAGTGACGTTTTTGGATTTGGGGTGTAGGGGAGAGCCTATATAGTCAAGACCCAGGTGTAGGTATATGAACTAGGCTTCTTGGAGTAGCGGTAGAAAGGGCCATTGTGAGTAACACCTTGGCAGTCAAGGGGAAAGGCTTTGGGACTTTGTAGGGGTCCATCTTGGGCATCAAATTCCATAGTTTTTGTGCCTTGAAAATTTTCCTTGTCGATCTTTTATTGACTGTCCTACCAGGTAAGGGCTACTAGCCTTAAGGGAGAAAAGGGTCTAATTCACCATAGTTGTGGAAGTTTGTTGAAACCTAAGTGAATGAAGGTTATTACACCTTGTTATGACCTATTAAGAAATGATTCAAATGTTTCCAAGCTCTATGAGAGGTCTGATTTTTGAACCCTAGGTGTGTGGGGGCTGATCTCTTAAGGAATAATGAAGTTTAAGGCTCCTTGTAAGAGTATTTGATAGAAGCGTTGAATTGGAGTATCTTTTCCATCATAGGAGTTTGTTACCTTCCACACCACTCTACATCAATAGTAAAAGAGTGTAACACTAGATTTTAAACCATTTGAACATGAACATAAGAAAAAAAGTATTGTCTAGCATATAAATGGAAAAGATGTCGATTGTAAAAGAAAAGTAGCAAGAAGTTTTAAGTCAAAGAACATGAGATGTGGTGATATAGGTGAAAGATTCAGGAACAAAAGAATCACAAGAAAAAGAAAACTACAAGTTGATGCAATGGTAGGTAGCCTTTCACTTGCTTTTGTTTCTTCATCACCTACAATGCCATTATGCAATTATTTTGTTATAATTCTAAATATTTTTTGGAAATTGAAGAGCAAGAGAAGTATTTGTATTCGTATTGTTTTTTACCTCACTGTGGCATACACCATTTATTCGGTTAGGAAAATTACCTCTTTGATGACACTATTTTGATTGAGAGTGAAATGGCCTTTTCTGATAAAGTCTCATAATGAAAATATGACTACTGATTTGTCCTTGATATAGTTTTCGTATTTCATATCTTGAAGGGAAAACAACAGTTTTTGCATGACATTGGTTCGGATTGAATAGTGGACTATTTTCTTGTCATCTGGTGTGACGATAGCTTTAGGATGAAGTGAGTATATGTATCTCACTGCTTTGTCAGACTAGCTGCAATGAGTCATTTCTTGTTGGAGCATGTTGTAAGACTTGAATTTATATTTGCAATTAGGGAAAAAATCTTCAAGGGTATGTGTAGGATCATCATGGAAAAAATAGGCCCTTAAGTGGCGATGAAGATTTAGAAAATCAAAGTTAGGCAACTTGACATAAAAATTTGAATATGTTATCTATATTATTTTAAAAATATGTAAGAATATAATCTGTAGCAAACTTAATGTAGTTTCTAAATTACTAGGTTAATTTTTTATTTTTTAAAATCTATTTGATGAAAATTTGAAATTTCAATTTAGTAGTACTTAAATTTTAAGGAAAAAATAAGAAGTAGGTGTCTATCTAACCACAATAAAATGATAATATTATTTTATAAGATTTTACATATAGTAGAGGACTCATGTCCTCATGTGATGCATATTTTTTTGTAATTTTTTTCCAAGTACAAATAATTAATTATGATTTTTTTATTACAATTTTAAAAACTATTAAAACTCATATGTCTGACAACCATAACTTGGTCAAAACTTCATGAAAATATTTTTTTTTTACCCTATAGTATGCAAAGCATAGAATGCGATGCATGTTTCGTATTCAAAAAATGTGATACCGTTTGAAAGCTATAGATGTTTTTCAATTAGCCTATCAATCAAGAATTTAGTCGTAATTCAAATAGAAAATGAATAAATATTATTTATTAAATTCAATGTAAAGAATAATTTATAATGGTGGAAAGTTGAGAATCTCCTTTAAAAACCCTTTTCGTTTCATCAATTTTGGGTAAAAAAAAGTCATTAGCCACATGGGCCATCATATCACTTACATATCACAAATTTTTTTCCCATCATGATCCTGCACATACCCTCAAATGGATTAGAAAGTGTGTTTTTTGCTTTCAATGTTCTTGAGATTTGAAACATGTGAACATAGATAGTTAGAAGTGGCAATTTCAAAAAATTTAAATGAAAATGTGATTTTTGTTTTTTAAAATCACCTTAAATGTTGATTGGAGCAAAGAAGCTAATTTGTCCAATGTTATTTTGTTATTCAATTTGCAAATAAATGTTGATTGACCCATGTGGAACATGTTTTTTTGATTAGTGCTTTTTAGAATATTTTTTAAAAGAAAAGGTGGGGTTTTTTTCCTATATAACAGTTCCTTTATTTTCAAGTATTGTTGTTCATGAGATGGAAATAGTTGCAACTGCATGCCAATGAGAAAGTTAGTCTTTGTTACAAATATTTTATTAAATTCCACAATGCTATTAAAGAATGCTAAAATGGATTGGTGACATATGGTACGAAGACATTTCTACCTGTGCTTTATCAAATTCTACTATGCCATCTTTGATATCAATTGCATATTCGTTGCCTACTTTTTTAGTGACAACAACCAAAGAACCTATTGTACCAACAAGATAATTATTTGTAGTTGATAATAGTTGGCCGATAGTTGTATCTAGAATGAAGTAGTAGTTCGTAGAAAAGAAAGGAATTCTTTCAACTATGCTTGTGTCTATTAATATCAGTATGTAATCATAGTATCCTCCATCATAATCTATTCTAGGTGCAATTTGGAAGCCTAATATTGAAACTCCCAATCCTAGAACTATCTTATTCTTGTGTTCTTGTATAAGGTATCCACTGATATTTAGTGTAATTGTCATTTTTGCTTTAAGATCTGTAAGATCTACACGTAGTACTTCATGTGTTCTATTGACTTTATCCAATGTTGCTTTCTAAACAACAAGGATGTCATCTTGGAATGGGTCACCAACTTTTTTTGCATTTAACTCTTCAATTGATATGGTCTTTTTGACTTTTGTTCTACAAACATCAAGAGAAATTTAAATTTTATATTTGGACAATCATAGAATGCAGGTGATAGGTAAATAGGATAAGTTTTTTACCATTTGCTTGTGTCTTCTTCCATGTCTTTTGTTTTTTGTTGTATTTTTGTATTGCAAGGTAGTGATATAGTATTGGAAAACCCATTGGAGAATGTATTTCTGATATATGCTTATGTATGTTGTAATGTTGAATTGATTCAATGGGAAAGGTGGAATTTTAGGAAAATAGGAAAGTGGATAGTCCAATATGCCTCTAATATGTAAATATTGCATATACTTGTGATTGAATTTGAATAAATATGGTCAATGAGCAGCTTGTGTAAACTATGTGATTTGTTTAACAAAAAATGAATTTGTTAGTTTCCATGAGATTTTGGAGTGTTCTTTTTCTTTTTCTTTCTAAACACATGTCGATATTAAAGTCGCCTAGAATGTACAATATTTTATTTGTATCTGTGTATGCAATTACAACTTGAAGAATTGCAATTATATCTTGTATGGGAGTAGTGGTCATTGCATAAATATTATAGATATTAAGTTCATTGGTGTGTTCCAGTATTGTGACTGTGATGGCTTCAATATTTGTGGAACTATGCTCTTTTGCTTTAGATACAAAAAAATTTTTTTTTGGTAAACATTGTTATGTCATGTATTATATTCATACCAAAGGTATTAAAATATTGCAATAATATATTAGGTTGTAGGATATGCATGTATACTTCTTGTAAACGCAATGTTAGATTGCATTGTGTCATAGTCATTAGCAATGTCATGTACATGTGGATTTAATGTACGAGTATTCAATGTGCATAGAAGAATTTGTGATGTATTGTATAAACATCTAGCTTTAATATCTAGTTGCCATTGTGTATTTGATTGCAAGCAATGCATTTCTAGATGTATCTTGTCCTTGACTTTAATTTTTTTTGTGGTTAAAGGTTTTAGCAAGAATAACGATTCTATTGTCTTTGTTCGTGATAGTGTTGTATAAGTTAAGCCATGTTGCCTTATGCCTGCTGGGTCAAAAGCCAAAGCAGGCATTGTTAGTCCTTGTGATTGATGGATGGTCTGTGCACATGCTAATTGTATTGGGAATTATTTTATAATCATAATTTTCTTTTTCATTGAAATTTTGTGTATGGCTCTAGCAATGCGCAAAATAGGAACCCATTCTTTATCAAGGGGACTAGTGTGGTATTGTGCTACTTTTGTGGGTTGTTGCTATCCAATTGTTGGATTAGTAAATTTGAGCCAAACAATGTCAGTGTCATTATGTGTTGTATATGCTTTAAATATTTTGTCAGAACCATTTACTAGGCCATCTTGTGTATTATGGTTACTTGCATATATTTCAACAAGGATATCCTATCTCAAGTATATTTGAGATGGAAGAGTGGTTGTATGACTGTAAAGTTGTATTACATTACTATTTTCCTCATATTCATCTATTTCATTTAGTGCTATCATCTGAATGGGAATGACCAATAGCATTTTATGGTTGTGCACGTCCACATCATCTTTCCTATAGAACAAGTATGGAAATGTTGGATCGAAAGGTGTAGGAAAGAAGAAAAGTTGGTTAAGATAGCCTATGTTATCATTTGTTTGTAAGCCTATTTGTATTCTATTAAGGATTAAAATAAATTGTTCATCCTTTTGTCTCATAGTTGTGACCAATGAGTAGCATTTTACATTATCTTTCCAAAAACTGTAAGGCATTAATTTAGTTATAGTGGGTTTATTCTCAAATACAATGGAGTCAAGGACTGGTTGCGCTTGGTATAGATCACCACAAAATATTGTATCAAGGTTTCCAAAGTACATTGTAGGAATTTTCATTATGTCTTGTAATCATCTATCAATGTAGCATAGAAATGTTGAGTCTACTAGTGAGATTTTTCCTATAAGGATTACATGCACTTGATCATAGTGCTTGGACATAGTGTTTAGTGCTTCAGAAGCCAAGGGAAAAAAATCTGATGTATTAAATGGTATGTGAAATTCTAAATGTAATGTGACTCCACCTAGGTTGTAAGTTGTTTTACCTATATACATAGTTAATAAGACTTTTGGTTTTTTTGGATTATTGTGAATAGACTTGCTATAAATGAGAATTAGAGCTTGGAATATGGCTTTTGCAGTGAAAGTCTTTCTAGTTCCAACTCCACTAGTTAAGAACAAATGCAAAGGCTTGTCAAATTTTTTCATCTTTTTCATTATAACATCTTTAAAAAAAAAAATTGTTCTTTGTTCAACATTTTCCTTATTTTTTTGTATTTGGGTATGTCTAGGCTCATGATGGGCCAAAAAGTGGCAATATGATGGATATGTGGCTGACGACTTTTCTTTTACCCCAAATTGATGAAATGAAAAGGGTTTTCAAAGGAGATTCTCAACTTTCCACCAATATAAATTATTCTTTACTTTGAATTTAATAAATAATTATTATTCATTTTCTATTGAATTACGACTAAAGTCCCGATTTTTAGGATGATTGAAAAACATCTATAGCTTTCAAACAATATCATATTTTTTGAATGCAAAACATGTATCACATTCTATGCTTCGCATACTATAAGATTAAAAAAGAAAAAAATGAATTTCATGAATTTTTTACCAAGTTAAGGTGGTCAGACATACGAGTCTTTATATTTTTAAAAAAATTTCATTAAAAAATTATAATTAATTATTTACTTGGAAAAAAACTACAAAAATTGGGACATGAGTCCTCTACTTATATCTAAAATCTTATAAAAAAATATTATCTTTTAATGTGGTTAGGGTGGTTTGACAGACACCTACTTCTTATTTTTTCCCTAAAATTTAAGTACTACTATATTGTAATTTCTAATTTTCACCAAATAGATTTTTTTTTTTTGTAAATAAACCTAGTAATTTAGAAACTACATTCAGTTTTCGACAAATTATATTCTTACATATTTTTGAATTAATATAGATAACTTATTCAAATTTTTATGTCAAGTTGCCTAACTCTTATTTATCTAAATGTTTTGCCACTTAAGGGCTTGTTTTTTCCATGATGATCCTGCACATACCCATTTGTTGTTGTCAATTATATGTGGGTGTCTAGCAATTTCAAATGCATTGTGTGGCATTGTATTTGGTTTTATGTGTCCTATGTTTGGAAGATCTATTTGAATGCCATATTTTTCTGTTTGGCTAGTATTTCTTGTTGTCAATGACTTATCGTCCTTGCCATTGTGAAGGGACTCAACATCCTTGAATTATTTTTCTATGTCACCCCATTTAGAACTTGTGTTGCGAGTAAAATTTGCATGATTTTTTATAATGGTTTTTTTGTGGTGCATGTATGCATGTTCCCATGAGTCAAACTTTTGTTTCAATGTCTTTCATGCATTGAAAATGGTACATAAAGCATGAAGTTCTCTCTACAATGATTCTCTAGATCAAAATTCTTGTTGAAGTTAATAAAATGTATTACACTTGTTTTAGTTTTTTGATCAACTATAGCTCCATTTTTATTGTAACTTGAAAGAAATTTTGCAAGACATATGTCTCTCAATGTTTGAGGATGTAATAAATAATAGTCTACTATAGATTTTGATAGTATGTTCTATGATTCATCAGGTTCATTGTTTAATTGTTTGATGGATTTTAGAATAAATGTATGATCAGTATAGGACCTAATGTTAATGAAAATTTATTTTCTTGAACTAAAGTTTAGTGGAAGTGACAAAACAATATGAGCAACTTGTTGTGCAAACATTTGTTGCAAGTTCAACAATGCATTTCCAAGTTTACCTATCATTTTTATTGCATCAATATTCACTTTTTGGTGGTCCTTACATATTATTTTGAATGCATATGTAATTGACTTGTATACTTTTGCAATGTAAGAGCTACAGTACATTGTTGCCGCATATGCATTGAACACGAACTGGGCATCTATATTAGCCTTCCAAAGGTGTGGCATTTTCCTTGCAAAACTATTGTTCCATATTTCTGATGGTTTTCTTTGTAAAAATGTGTTGGCTTGTTTAGTGTAGAGCTCAAAGCTACTATATAATAAGTTTCAGTTATGTTAATGTCATTTAGAAACATGTCTAAATTTTATTCTTTGTCATAATTTTATTTTTACAATATCGAGTAAATGTTGACAACATTTGAAGTTATTGTTTGAGTCTTTTCTAGTATTGGTACAAGCATTTGTGTCTTTCACATCAGAGGAAAAGGGAAATTGCATCTGGAAATAATTTTCATTGATCTCCTACATATCTTTGTGTGGTGATTTTTTTGTAAACTATCCAAGTCAGCTTGTAAATGATCAGTGCTACAATTAATATACTTTTCAAGAGAAGCTACAATGTCTATGTTGTTGTTTATTGTGTGGTTTGGTCTATTTTTTACCCATATTATCATATGATCATGCTCATTTCCTCAATTCCAGAACTCAATCACAAAAAAAATAATCAATAAAATTTCCAAAGATCGATTCACCTATAAGAATTATTTTTTTCATTCTATTTATTCTATTGCTATAGTACCGTACACAAGTAATAGGATCCTTTTTTATCATTTCAATTTTTTCAATGTTCATTTGAGCAATTGACTCTTCTCTTTCACCTAATTGATCTTGATTTTGTAATTCTTGTAGCATGTTTATTAAAGGGTCCCAATTCTATTCAGTGCTACTAAAAGTGAGGAAGAATGTTGGTGGTCCTAGCTATCGTATCATTTCAAAAACATTTTTCTTAAGTTGTTGTGCATAATCTGGGGATATTCTTATTCTTTTGAAGTCAACATACCCAATATCTGATTTTAGATTTCTATCAAGGTTTGGTTTGTGTTTCACTTCCTTGGAAAGTAGGATTTGTCCTTTTAGTTTTCCCTTTCATATTCTTATGGACATTGTAGACAAGAATTGTAGTATTAGTCTCTTGATAGTTTTGACAAATATATTAGTTGTGTGATATGCTAACTTTATGTTTGATTGTTGAACTTCCCATTGTGCAATTTCGTGGTATATAAATTATTTTAGAATGTTATCACCACATGGCTTTCCAAAGAATAATGTTGGGAAATTCATCTCCTCAGTCTATTTGTCTTTAAAGATTCTGATTGGATAAATTTTTTTCTATAGGTGCAATTTCAATGATTTTGTCTTGCATGCTATGTATACTTTTGAATTCAGTGAATTTATGGACCAAGGTTTTAGATGGGTTCACATTTTCCATGTCACTATCTAACTCAGTTTCAATTGTCACAAGCTCAGCATTTTCTTCAAGTTCATCATTGGTATGCAAAAAATGTTTCCAATCTTTATTTATCTAGACATTTTGCATTTTGTATGGTGTCATTTTTGACAATTGAGCCAAAGCTTCCATGATGATATTGGGGGTGTACCATTCCTTTTTGAAATGAATTTTTGCATTCCAATCATCTTTTGAGTGAAACAACAATTGTTTGTGTGTTATTAGTTGATTGTGGTAATGCTTTTTGTATAATGCTAATGTCAACATGGACATTAATGATGGAACCTATTCAACCTATTTGAGATATTTTGTACCCTAGTTCCCAAATTTGTGTAAATGCAATTCTAAGTGACACAAGTAATTCTTCTAGTTGTGAGAGAATTTTGACATATGACAATGGTTTATTAGTTCAGATTTTGTGTGGTACAACATACTTTGGTATCATGAATTATTTTAGTGTGGAGTAGCATATACAACATATGCAATTTTTCAATGCTATGGATGTTGACTATACTAGTTCATAATATATTTCCTTTTGCTTGTCTTTCAATATTATAGTATCTTTATCAAAACACAACATTTGGTAGATTGTGCATGTATATTTTGATGTATCTTGAATTGTTTTTTTGTAAAGCTCTACTGCTGAAATTTTTTTGCCCTTATTTGATCTCATAGGTATAGGTTGATTTTTTTTATTGTTATTTCTAATAAAGATCTTAAGGTGCTGTAGTCTTACAATAGGGTTATGATTGAGATACTTTTCCTTAGTTATATGAATGAAATTTATTTTGTTATTGTCTAGCTTTTTCTTTTTGTTTCCATTGGTAAATTGATATTGTGTATTACTTCTAATGATTTTTTTAAGTTGATTTAACCTTACTAACTATTGACCATTTGGATTGTGTGTCTCAATTCTTAGAAGTGGTTCAAAATACCCACTTTGAGGGGTTGCATCATGGAGCAAAATGGAATATGCAAGAAAAATAGGTAGATTTTTAAAGTGAAATTACTTTCTCCCCGATGTTGTTGACCAAACACATATTTGTATATTAAGCCACTTGGATAGCCATTGAATGCAAAATACATCTCCCCACAAACCAATTTTGTTGTTCCCAACATCTAGTTTCATAGAAAGGCACATCCTATGTAGATATGTGTCTCGTTCATGCACTTTGTGAGTTGATATAGGCTTTCAGGGTCTATTGCAAGGTTATATGATCTAATTGCATCTTTATCTCATTTTGCAAAGCAACTTAAGAAGTAATATATTGTTCCTCTCTGTAGCTCAATTGATGTGTACTAACTATTCAATAGTACTTCTAATGATTCAAATAAGTAGTCTTGAATATTGTACTTAAATGTGCCTACTCTACATAGCTTGTTGTTTTCTAGTACATTGTCTATATTGTTGACTTGTGAGAATTTTTCATATTCATATTTATCAATGTCTATCATTTCTATCTTTTGATATGTTTTTTCCATTTAGAATGTATATAGTATTAGATTGTTACAAATGCTAATTGGAATTAATATGTATATATTCTAAATTCTATGTACTCTATACATAGATGCAAGGAAACAAAGATGATCTTTTGCATAAACATTAATTCTTCCATTACAAATAGAAAAAGGAACAATGATCTAATAATATAACCTTCTATTTTCTTGTTCAACCAATTAATTTGTAATAAATTGCTCCTGTTATAGGGGCATATAAAACAAATGAGCATAGTTGATGAAATGCTATATGTATTTCATAAACATAAAAAAATCAATGTTGAATCAATGAAGTAAACAATACACCAATACTATTTCAATCACTTCGTTTTCATTTCATAAACTTAGTTGGCTGATCAAAATCTATCACTATGATTTGAATAAGAGAATAGATAAAATAAAGGTAGAACAATTGAAAAAAATGATAAAGTTTGGCAAATAGTTAAGCATTGAATGCAATGTGTCCAAAGATCCAGTTGATACTTGATCAGGTTTTATAAATTAGGAAAATAGGGAGACATTATATATTTTGAAAGTTAATGCATATTGTAGAAGCTTTGCTAGTGAATTGCTGAATAATGAAATAGTGGATGCATGTTAAATGCAAAATTTTGTTGATTTTCTAAAGAGTTGGGAGGTCCATAAGTACTCAATGCATAATTAATTGATGAAATCATGCATTCATTGTTGTAATGTCAACCGACCCACTTCCAAAGATTGTGCAATTTGCATCTAATGATTAAATAGAAACTGTGGAGCCATTGAATTTTTTTCATTTAATGTCTAAATGTTTACATAAATTTATAATCTTGATCTCTTTTTTTTGCAAATTTTATCATTGTTTCTATGGTTCATGTTTACGAAAAATATATTATATGTCATGGACTATGCTCTCTATTTCTAATACTTCATAGCTAGAAGTGTTTCTTGGTGTTACAGGGGAAGATGGATAGTTTGAGCAAGTTTTTCTAGACTGTGGGGGCATTGAATGCATTGACTATGTGTTTATTGCTTGAATGGCTACCAATGTACTAGAAAAGCTTGTAAAGAAAATTGCGGGAGATGTGTTGGAGGGTTGGTGGGTATAAAAGCAGTGAATGCCTAGTTAATTAATGAAATATGAGGCAAGAGATGGATTTTATTTGTGCTTATTCTTGTCTCTAAATTTTATCTATGCTTATTATCCTTTGTTCATTGTTTTTTGGAAACCTTCTTTATTTTTTAGCTTTGTGCATCCCGTTTCGATGTTTGTTAGTTTTTTTAGCACTTGAACATAGTATAAGCCATAGGCATAGTGCACTTCTAGTGAGTGGCTCACCCATGTCTATGCAATACTTGATGGCTAGAAACATTGATGTTGTTACAAACATGAAAATCACGAGTACATATAATGACATATGTTATGTAGTACATGAACACGAAACATATGAAGTGAAGCAGTAGGTGACTATTGCAACAAATGAGGGTGATTAAATATTTTCCAAATATATAATTTCATATTTTCGTAATCAACTTTAACAAAAAAGAATAATAGGCCTAGTCCAACCAATGGAGAACAAGATAAATTTTTCATTACTTCTCAATTGAAAATGGAACCATTGCAATAATAACATACTTTTTGGCTTCAATTGTTTCATGTCATTTGCCATTTACTATACCTATCTGTACAATTAGGCCTTAAATAACAATAAATAATACTTCTAGTCGCAACATAACTAAAGTATTGATATCAGGTCAAGAATTTCCACTTACTTGACTTTCTAAAATGACTACAATTGCAACAAGTTAATGTTCTACAGTTTTTGTGCACACGCCCCACTGAAAGTAGGGACCCTCTTTTTTGCTCTTTTGGTTTTCTCTTTTGGTGCCTTGGCCTTTCTATTTTTGTGGTTTTTCTTGCTTGGGAATGTGCTTTGATGTTCATCTTTCTAGTTGGAATAGTCCATTTGTGATTTATATTGAAAACCTTAAGTTATGGATAAATTATGGGTTTTTCATTATTTTCGGGAAAATCCACCCTAGGTGGACTTTTCCGGTTTCCTTTCAGAGCTTGGTAATAGCTGCGTTTTGTTGGAATCTAGGGATTTTGGTCATCCATGGAATCCGTTATGGCCAAATTTTTCTGGAGTCCATGGCTTTGTCAGATTCCCAAGTTTGGTCTAGGTTGTCTTGTCGATCTCATTAATGTGTGATTGCATGACCTCTTAGGCAGTGTTAATTGGTTTATGGGAAGTTTTATGCCATTTGAGTTTGGAGTACTTGAACTTGAGGCGTGTTGCTAGATTGTGCATTTGGAAGTGGATTCGATTGTTGCATTTGGATTTCCTAAGAATTATTTGTATTCTTCTCGTGCTTTGGGGTTTCTTGTTAGCTTCTCGATTTCGATTCTTCTATTCTCATGGTATGTGAATGTTTCATCTCTCTTTTGAAATGGATTGCTTTAATTTGTGCACTTCCATGCTATTAATTTCCATGCTCTTGCTTGTTGAATGTACGCGATTCCTAGGCATTTTGGGAGTTTATGTCTTGCCAGTTTGGCATTTTGCATTTCTAAGCTAGGGAATTTCCCATTTTGTTCGGGTGCCATTCCTGGGTGTTTGTTTAGAGCTTTCCTTTCAATTTTATCTCGGGTAGCTTGCTTTTATTTTTCATGAACTTTCTATCCTTGTGGGAAAGCAAGTTGTGCCCGAGCTATTATGTGCATTCATGGCGGAAGGTTTAGGGTTTTTGACCTAGGGCATGGCCAATCCCTCTCAATTTAGTGAGAGGTGGGTTTTGAATTCAAGGTTGATCCATTAGAGTTCTAGGTCAAACTGGTGTTGAGCTCCAGGTTCTAAAAATCTATGATCATTCGATCTATTTGGGTGAAGATGAGAGAAACAAAGGTATTCGGGCTGTCAATGTCTTCACAAAATTCCCCGAGTTTTCTCGTTTCCTCTTTGTTCTTTGTAATATGTTTTAATTCGGGTTTTTACCTAGCTCACAAATTTTCACTGCCTCCAGATTTCCCCGGGGTCCATTGCTTGGTCATTCTCCCCAAATTGGACTTTAGTGGTAACATTGTATTGATTTCGCTAAAATCCACACTCTCAAGATTTTCTCGAATGTACTACACCTCCTTCATTTTCTCGGATAGTTTAGACTGTTGCCATTTTTGGGGATTTCCATCTAAGGTGGATTTTTCTGAGGTTTTGTGAGAATGAAGAATTTGATGGTTATAGGATAATTTTCTTGGTGATTATGCATTTAATGATTAAATGAACTTATCCTAAGTTATATCAAATGATTCCTTGGTTATATTGATTAATTAAATGATTATATGGATATTTGTAAGGTTGTTTCCCTGGATTATGTTTGGTCTAGATTTCCCTAGAATTCCTCTCCAGTCTAGATTCTGCAAGGAAGGGTAAAACCCAAACTTTGAGATGGTTGATTTGATATGGATTTTTACACTTTGCTTATCATGGATCTTATTTTTGTGTCTTGTTTGCAGACAGGATCGGGGCAAGTTGTTGCAGGGCAAGGCAAGGGAAAGGCAATGGATCCAAGTGTTGAGGGTTTAGCTATCTCTGAGGGAGAGAGAGTTAAGGTGGATATAAAGAGTAGAATCCTTGAAAGCAGACCGACTTCCGTTTGGTCAGGTATCACTAATATAAACATTGGAATGTGGGACTACAAAGAGTTTAAGGCAGGGATGGTAGCACAAAATCTCCCTTTGTTGGCTAGAAGGACATTGGAGTCTAGGTTAGCACATGTGGCTGGATTCCCTTCTATGGCACAGTGTTATGAGTTGGTGCTTGAGTGTTCTAGGCACTATGACAAGGGTACATAGAGAATAATCGGTCCCCAAGAAATGATTGTTGAAAACTTCAACCCTATATCCATTGCTCAGACCATTGACATGCATGATCAGTCACATGTTGTGGCTTTTGATATGGATTTAGCTAAGAATTATTATGAGGAGAATGTTGTTAAGTCCCAATAGGTTATCAAATCTTGGTTAGAGAAGCCTAAGTATCACTTCTCCAAGCTACCCAAGCAGCTAGTTAGACTCAAATTTAGGAGAGAGTACTATGATGCTATCATACTCCTCAACAGGTTGGTAGGTATGCACCTGGTTTTTAATGACTTCCCACTGAAGATAGGCACTAATGAGGTATGCCCTTCTATCCAGTCAGCCCATGCTTCTGAAGAAGAGATGAGCACTCTTGGTCTCTCCTTCCATTCCAAAAGGGCCAAGTTTCATATCACTGGTGAGGCACAAAAGAAGGCTAGCAGAGAGTATAGTCACAAGGATAACATTGAAGACTATTGGGCTAACCTTTGTGATGAATTTGAAGTTAGAAAGAAGAAGTTGTCCAGGTTACTAGTGAACTTAGTGTGGTTATATAATATAAAGGAAATTCTTGATCAAGCTGAAGAGGATGGGAATCTAATTTAGGGTCACATCTTTGAGGCTCTGAAGGACAAGCCAGTTGGAGAAGTTGATTGGCTAGAGGAGGAAAAGATAGAGTTGGAGAAAATTATGACTCCAGTGATTAAGTACACTAAGTTGTGGCTTAAGTAAAAAATGTTAGAATTGGAGGGTGAAGGTGTGCAGTGCACCTATAACTTGATGGGAGAATTGGAGTCCCATTCTACTTTTGAGGAGTCGCATGAGCAGGATCCCAAAGGTAAGGCCAAGGTGGGCTCTCCTTTCAAAATCAAGATTAGAGATGTTCATACAGAAGAGGTAGTAGAAGTGGGGAAACAAATAAATCCCATTGCCAAGAAGAGAAGGAATGTCTCAAGGAGAAAAGGGGCTAAGAAAGATGAAGAAGAAAAGGAAGAGGTTGATGCCACTCCTCCTTTACCTAAGAAAAGAAGACTTGTGAAATTTTCATAGGAGACTTCAAGGACAGATAAGGAGGTTGAACCACCTATGGTGGAGGTAGAGAGTTCAGGGGAGGAAATGCAAGTGTACATGAGGAGGTCAAGGACTCCTTCCCTAAAGGATGTTGCACTAAAAGGAAGTGTTCCTATGACTGCTCCTGTTACTAAATAGGAGGACATTCCCCCTTCTCAAGAGACTGGCAATATGCCAAATGAGCCAAAGAATGTTGAAGACCCTAAGGATTTGGGAGAAGAATAATTCCAAGAGGGAGATCTATAAAATGTAGAGGAAAAAATTTACAAAGTAATACAGTCTCCTTTGGTGGCTTACGCAGATTTTCCTACACAGGTACATGAGGTCGAATCCCCTCAAAAGAAGGAGATGCCAGCCAAAATTCCCTCACCAACATAGGACAAAGGGGAGGGGAAAAGTAGAGAAAAGGAGGATCCAACTAGGGAGATCCCTGAAGAGCCAAGAATTGAGAAGGATGCACCCAATGTTCGAAAGGAACAAGATAGGAAAGATAGGGTGTAGTCATAGTCCACTATTCCAAGTTGGCTGGATAAGGAGTTGAAGAGAAAACTAGATATAGTGGAGGAAACTCCTCCCAATTTCGATGACCTACTAGTTAACATTGGAAAAGGTAAAATAAAGAAGAAAGCTAGAGTCATTTCTAGAATTGAAAGAGATGGATCAAATAACAGGGTGGCCCATATTTCTCTTCCTGCTCCTAATAAGGATAGAGATGGGGTGACTACAAAATATTATCATGTGTAGACCATTGATTTAGGGCATGCCTCCATGGAACAAGACATTGAGGAGTATGAAGGCTCCAGTGGTGTGATCCTTGGTTGATTGAGGAAGGAGGCGCAAACTAAGCATGAGTTGGAGAAGGAAAATGAGAGACTAAAGAGGTACTTGCAAGAGTTGATGAAACCCTTGTAGTCCATTGGTTCTTGTTCCTCTGCTACATGTTTCTTGCCTCAAGAGACAATTTCAAAGCTGGAAAAGATGAAGGGAACTACACATGCTACAGTCGGTTGGTTGTAAGGAGTATAGACCAAGGGAGATGGTGCCATCAAGGACATCTTGTCAACTACAAAGGATGCAATGAGATCAGTTGATTGGCTAAAGACTATGCTATCCCAGGATAAGGAGGATATAGATCTCTTGCTATAGAAAATGAAGACAATTATGGAGCACACTAAGATCAGCTAATGAAGGATGGAATTCTTCCTTTCTCAAGGGTTGTAGAGCCTTGGGAGTGGTTTTAGATTTTGTAGATGAGGCAAAGGGCCTTGAAGAAGATACAAAAATAGGGGAAGTAGATTGAGGACACTTTGACTTGCATTTAAGACAAGTGTATCTCCTTCTTTGAAATAATGACAGGGAGAAGGAAGTTTTCTCTAAAGCATCTCAGTTTGGAACAGTTAAGGAGGTGGTGGTGAGATGTCTACTCTCCAATCAATGAGGGTCCTATTAATTAACATGAGCTAGATGATGTTGCAACTTACATTGAAGTCATTGATAGGTATGAAATGAATAGGGATGATTGGGATAGTGCAGTGAAGCAAGAAAGAGAGGACATCAAGTCTTTTGAGAGGAAGGTTAGGGTTTTTCCTATGCCACCTATTGCCAAATTGGATAGAGTATTATTGGCAGTGCATGGTGAAGTGGAGCGTGCTAAAGATAAGGATGGGAAGTAGTTAATATAGGGCTACATCAGAGTTTGTCCTTCCCATTATTCACATGCATTGGATCGAGTTCTTTGGGACCCCAGGCCAACTTGGATGAAATTGGTGCAAATTGCACATTTCATGTTATTTCTGAATATCTTTTGAGTTGACCTATTGTGTGGAATTTATTATTGTAAACCCTATTTGGTCCAACCTATCTTGGGGGTTTCTCTATAAATTTAGCATGATGCCTCATTTATATAATATAGAATAGAATAATAGTAGAAATCTTAGAAGATTTCACATTTGAGCGAATTGTAAGAGCAGTAATTAGGGTTTATCTTCAAGCAAGTGTTGTAATAGAAGACTGGAACTATTACCATTTTGGGTGATTTAATATAAGAAGGATATTGTGATTTGGTATCTTTCTTGTGTTGAGTTTTATCTAGCATGGTTCCTGATATTCTATCTTTAAAATTGCTTAAGTTTATTGTTAGATGGTTTGGTGATGCTTAGGGTTTCATGCTTGAAATTTTTATAGTGATCTCTAGTCCATACTTTTTGCAGTTAGATGATTGTTAGCTACTTTGCAAAGTAATCCTGGACTTAAAATTGTGCTTAGTTCAATTATGAATGTTTGTTCATTTCAATTGCAATAGGGTTGTCTTGAATGAATATGCATGATTTGAAAATCTTTAACACCTTAGAAGATTGCACTATTTTTGTAAGATTGCAGATTTATCTGGGTTGAACAGAAAATAGTTTACGAGGGATTGCTCCATTTTGAGCATCTTATCTTTTGCATTTCCAATCTTAGGGTTAGAATTAGTCTTAGAATTATCTCAAAAACCTTTATCTTTCATTATTTCTTTATTATCTGGGTTAAATTTAGGGTTTGAATTATCAACTTATTGCTAGATCTGATAAATTCAAATCCAGTATTTGCTTGTAGTAAGGTCCCTTTGTGATTACCATCATTTTCACATTATCTCTGAGTTGTTTTATTTGCATTGTCAAGACTTGACCTTAGAGACCTTCGGGTTATCTCTTGCCCCATAGAGATTTACCTTTCAAGAGAGATAGGATATCATATTTTGTTTGAGTTGTTGTGTAGAAAACACCATCAACAGTTACTATTACAATCATTGAATTCATTTTAAAAATAGTTTCTTGTATAATAAAATTTTATCACTTAAAATACTTCGCTAGTATTCTAATGCCTATCAAAAGGGCTAAGGGGACAAATGGGTGCGGTAGATGATATATTCTATTCAACTAATAAATGTGAAATAGTTGAGGCCAAGGAGTCGGTAACTATATGATGTGTATTGGATATGGGATTTCTTTCAATCAATCTATAGCTATTGCACTAAATGACTTCACAGTTGACAAGACCCTGTTCAAAGTATTCAGTTTTTCATTTCAAAATTTCCATTTGCTTACTTTGCATAAATTCCAAATGAAACAATTACAAATATCTAGTATTATGACCTTTGCAAAAAAAATCATTTATGTATGCATGAAATTGGTCAATATGTTAAGTGTTGTAGGACCATAGTAGCATGAAGACATTTTCCCTTTGTTTATAAGGAAGAGCAACAAAGATAGTGAAAAAAGATATAGTAATTAATATAAACTTTATTGTAAGAGCTAACAATGTATTTAATAATAGATAACAAAGTCTTGGTAAGTTATAACAATTGATTTGCAAAATATTGTTCGCAGGATTCATAGAGTTAGTTGAATATTGTCACACATGTAAATGTAAAATTTGTAATATTCTCATGATCAATACAATTGGCTCAACTCTATGATGTGCATAGGAAATGAAATAATGTACAAGAATTCCCATTTTTGAATGCTTCCTTTGATTAACATCAACATTCCATGTTTGTGATGTATATTGTCAACCTATTCCCCTAGTTTACTTAAAGAAAAATGAAAATTTGACCTAGGCCAGGAAATATAAAAAGAAATCAACCATAATTTTCAAGCATAAAAAAATATGTGCTTAAATCTAGGCTATAGGAAAAAAACAAAAAAATTTAAGTAGTTCAATTTCGTTGATCAAGCAACTATTTCAAAAGAAAATTCAGCAAATACAATAGTAAACATGCCTTTTGCATTCACTATGTTTTGTTAAAAAAGTGAATGCTATTGCTTATTGATTTATCCATAGAAACTAAGTAACTAGGAAAGTAGCTCAAATATAACTCGATGAAGTATTAACTAAGTCTTTCATGTCTGAAATATATCATTCACCTCTTTTTCTATTGAATGGAGTGGTTCTACTACTCCTCTTTGTATAAGTAGATAAGTGAAATAGAAAAACAGTATAAAATTTGTCAAATAAATTTGATTGCTCAATTTATTTTTCTCCAAATATTAATCTACTTAGATCATTGAGAAGTCCCACCAAAAACAATAAGCTAAGTCTAGTCATATGGAGCAATCATAGTACCTTGTAATATGTTAATGGTGAACAAGTGTAAACAAGAATGCTTCTCCATGTTGAACTGTGTTGCATACCTTCCAGATGTTGATTGAGTGCATAGATAGTGAGAATTACAAATATGTTACATGTAAACATGTGAGAATATAGACTCCAAAAAAAATTTCCTTTGATTGATGCATAAGGATATGAACTGCAAATTCTATGAAGAAAGTTCAAGCAGATAGAAGTGTTCTATCACTAAGATCAGCATACCATGTTTTTTTACATGCTTGTCAATGTCGTTTGTTTGCTAAAAAAATTCAATCCATTTCCTATGCTATTTGAATTTTACTGTTCTAACACTTAACTGTACAAATCGGTATAATGGATGGCATGTGTTATGTAACCAAGATACATGGAATACTTGAAGCCAAGGATCAGATTACTATTGCAATGGTTTCATTTACAATTGAGAGATAATAAAATTTTTATCTCTTCTTATATTGGTTGGAGTAGGCCTTTTAATCATTTTTGTTAGAGTAAATTATGACAATAGGAGGCTACTACTAGTGACACAATCAATGCATGTTTCATGAATTAAATGATATGAGTGGCAAACTAGAAAGGACAATTTACTAGGTGCATGTTCTGGAAGATAACATGTTATTCATAAACATTAAGTTCATAGAAACACATGATAAACTTTTCCCAAAAAATAAATCATAGCGATATTTTTTCTGAGACATCTAGACATTAACTACAAACTTTCCAAGCTTTGTTAATAGGCTTCTACCTAGTAAAGCAATGGATATATAGGAAATGCATTGAATTCCTCCATCGTTTACAACAAGATCTTTGAGCAAGATATTGGTAACTATGGATACATTCAACACATTGCCTATTTATTCATTTTTTGTGTAGCTACTAGCCTATCGGCAAAGGCCACATAATTTTTATTTAATGTCTGCATGTTTGCAAAAGTTTATCTTCTATAATTTACAATTAATATACTATTTTTTCTTATCCAATAGTTAAACCATTTGGGTATGTGAAGGATCATGATGGGCCAAAAAGTGGTGATATGTAAGTGATATGATGGCCCATGTGGCTGGCGACTTTTCTTTTACCCAAAATTGATGAAATAAAAAGGGTTTTTAAAGGAGATTCTCGAATTTCCACCAATATAAATTATGCTTTAATTTTAATTTAATAAACAATTATTGTTCATTTTCTATTTGAGTTATGACTAAAGTCCTAATTGATAGGCTGATTGAAAAACATCTATAACTTTCAAATGGTATCACATTTTTTGAATCTAAAACATGTGTCACATTCTATGCTTCGCATACTATAGGATTAAAAAATAATAATTTCATGAAGTTTTGACCAAGTTAAGGTGGTCAGACATACGAGTTTTTAAATATTTTTTAAACGTTGTAATAAAAAATTCATAATTAATTATTTACTTGGAAAAAAAATACAAAATAATATGCATCACATCAGGACATGAGTCCTCTACTTATATCTAAAATCTTATACAAGAATATTATCATTTTATTGTGGTTAGGGTGGTCAAACAGACACCTACTTCTTATTTTTTCCCTGAAATTTAAGTACTACTGGATTGAAATTTCAAATTTTCACCAAATATTTTTTTTTTTAATTAAACCTAGTAGTTTAGAAACTACATTCAATTTGCTATAGATTATATTCTTACATAGTTTTGAAATAATATAGTTAAATTATTCAAATTTTTATGTCAAGTTGCCTAACTCTGATTTTCTAAATTTTCATCGCCACTTAAGGGCTCATTTTTTTCATGATGATCCTGCACATACCCATTTAATCCATTAAACATGAATTGACTTACTCAGTATGTACCACTTTGCCATCAAAGTTTACAGAATTTTCTTGAGAGACCAGTTCTGTATTAGCAAAGCTCACAAAATTTGTATTAAATTCCTTAATGTTTGCAAAAACATATTGCTTCTCCACTTTGTTGGAAATTTAAGAAAATCATTGGATGTGCATTTGATATTCGCATCAGTAGACTGCTATAATCTATGTACCATTCAGTTATTTCTAGGATATTTTTTCTCTATTTACTATGTTTCAATTACAAATAGAAAGATAGCAACAATAACCTACATTCGTAGGGTTTCTAGGTTAGGTTTAGTTTTTAGGACATTTGTCCATTGAATAAATGTATGAATATATTTTTTACAAAGTTAACTTAACATCTTAAACCGCAAGAACATCCAAAAAGTTCCTTGCCAAACATGACATGCCCATGCTAGTGGATGCAACCAATTACAATAGGTGATAAAGCAATATTCTATTAAACTAAGGCTATAATTCTAAACATGTCTAAACAAAAGGCTTATATATTCTCCATCATGTAATAATGTTGACTTGATAGAAATATGTCCATTGTTCCATGTATTACAGTATAATCTACAAATTCTGGAGAAGACATTTTCTAAATTAATTTCTATAGCTGAGTAAACTTAGTAGTCTATTAGTAAATAGGCTGCAAGCAGTTCAAAAAAAGTTCTTATTAACTAGTGTACCCTTTTTTACTACTTTTGCTACCTTCTTTCTAAGAACCAAGGAAAATTGTTCATAGTTTTCTAATGGGATCTTTAAATAGTAGTTAATGTTGCTTGCCCTTGTCTTGATACAAAAACATCTATGCTATTGCAACTACCAGTATTTCCTATTTCCAAAAGGCATAATTGCACAAACAACCACATTAAATGACATATTCTATCTATCATATCAATAGGAAATAGTCAAAACCGAGGATGTGGTCGCTATTGCATTAACTATGTATTCATTGCTTGAGTGGCCAATAGCTTATCAACAAAGCTCAGAAAATTTGAATTTAATGCCTAAATGTTCACAAATAAATTTCACACTAGTCTATTTTGTTCCAAATTTTAGAAAATTGTTGGATGTGCATTTGATATTAATGCTAGACATCAAATATTTACAATAGAAACCTTGTCTAACTACAACAGTAAATTTCTTGATGGCAGCAAACCATAGAAGAGGCCTTCAATTTATACAAGCTATCATGTTTGTGTTGTCTATTGTCATATTTCCTTTCATGGAATTTGTCATTTTTTAAACATTGGTTTAGTACAAACGTGAAAAGTTCATCAATCTAGTTAACAATAGAGAAGTGAGCAAATTGGATGTCATATTGCCAAAATCAAATGAGAGAGGATTCTCTAAGAAAATTGTTTCCCTTCATTTTCTTATAAGAAAATCTGATTAATGTGCTATGCGGAACATTCCATATGAATTGTGTATCACATGGTTGCAATTATTGGATTTTACTATTTCATGTTTATCAGGCACATACCATATGCATCTCAGTTGTTGTTGTAGTTACTTTGGTAGGATTTGTAGATTAGGTTTTACCAAATTTAGTGAAATTTCCTCTACATTCAATCTTTGATACTGTACAAAGCAATAACAACTCACCTCCATGACATTCTCCAAAATTCAGTTGTTCCTCTGCAAATGTCCTCTGCCTTGTAAAAAATAAAACATTTTTTTCTGCCTCAATCTTTCTGACAGAATTTGTAGAGCATATCCTTATGCATTAATAAAAGGAAAAATTTGTTTCTATTCTATATTCTCACATATTTACATGTAACATCCTTGTCATTCTCACTATCTATTATGAAATATTTAAGTGCTAAATCCAAATCGTCCCATTTTTTAGAGTGAGGTAGTAGATACTAAAGTAGTCAATGCATGTTCTATGCATTAAATAATAACATAGGGAATGCATTAAAAAAAATTAGAATACAGACAACAACAAGTGTTCTATAAAAGTAATTTAGGAATTTAAATTTATTTAGTGTGAAGGTGGAGACTTAACAGATGAGAATAAGCAAAAAGAAGTTGTCGCCTTATATTTCAAGAGTTGACTATGCATTCTCAGCTTGACTTTCCACCAACTGTCCAAGAGATATCATGAAGTAACCTTACATTTAATGCATTAAATGTGAACACATTGCTTCAGTACCGACTAGCACATCGCCAAAACTTGCGTGATTTGCCTCTCCTGACAAAATATTTTCTACTATGCATACTGTTCAAGTATTTGCACAATGTATAATGTCTCCCTATTTTCCTAATTTACTTTTAAAAAAATGAAAAATTGACCTACTCCAAATAATAGAAAAATAGGTAAACTATAATTTTCATGCACCAAAAATATGTGCTTAAATCCCAACTATAGGGAAAAGACAAATATTTTAAACTCTACAATTTCATTGGAAAAACGACTCTTTGAAAAGAAAATCCAATGGATACGAATTTAGATTTATATGTATTCAAAATTTTCTATTGGTTAGAGTGGGCCTATTACTCATTTTTGTTAAAGTAGATTAGAAAAGTAGGACACTATATATTTTGAAAATATCTAATTGCTAAATCCAAATCATCCCATTTTTTATCGTGAGGTATTAGATACTAAAGTAGTCAATGCGTGTTCTATGCATGTTTAATGCATTAAATGCAAATTGTGCAATATGTGTTGGAAGCCTTCTTGGTACACAAGCACTAAATGCATAGTCAACTCATGAAATTCCAGACATGTGCTTGATGTTTTTGTGCTTATTCTCATTTCTTTGTGAAATTGAGAAATAGGTTACATATGCCATTGTTTCCTTTGGAATCCAGAGATTGTAAACAAATGAGAGTTACAAAGGAGAATATTGTATACTTTGCACAACATCTTGCAAACCATGGACACATTTAATGTAAGATCTATAGATGGATCAACAATCATAGCATATCCAATGTATATTTTACAATTGCAATAACAAGTTTCCCTGATTGCAATAGTAACTTTCCTATAACCAAAATGTCAAGTACATCGAGTGCATGAGAATAGTAAAGTTGACACAATGTGCATTCAAATTTTAATTTTTTCATTTGCAATTGGAATAATTTCTTTCCCAATCATATTTAATTTCCTTGTAGTAGGTCTACTATTCATTTTTGTTTAAGTAATTTAGGAGAATAGAACACTATATGTTTTTGCAAATATTTAATCATTGGATACAAATTGCACAAGGAATGCACTAGGTCTATCATTGGTATTCGTTTAAAGAAAATGGGACAAGAAGAAGACACTATAAGTTCTAGAAAATATTTAACAAATGAATTACAAACCCCACAATTACAATTATGCATATCTCTAATTGGAAAATAAACTTCCTAGACAACAAGAAAAAGTTTCATGTTTATGAATTACATGGCATCTCATACACTATGCCCATTTGTCTCTTTGGAAAGTCAGATGCTTGAACCAGCATTCTCCTTTATTGTTCACAACTCTTCCAATACACAATTTTCAGTCACATTGGAAGAATTAAATTTCATTACAAACAAAGTGAGAAAATGATACAAGAATCTGACCTTGCACCTTATTGTTGAAGAACCAAGTTTAATTGCACCAATATAGATCTTTGTCCTACACTTCAATTTCAAGCAATGGTTCATATTATAGGTACAAATCAGACAAATGAGCACAATACATGACATAGAACATGCTATTCATAAACATGAAACACAATAGCACACAATGAAGCTTACCAAATATTAAAGAATTAAACCCAAACTGTGTGAGCTTTATCGCTGAAAATTGGCTCTATGCATTTTAATTATCTCATTTTGCAATTGTAATAATCACTTGGCCAATCGAGTTTTATCATTGTGCAATAAGTCTATTAATAATTCTATTTTTAGAAAATTACCAAAATACAGGAACATTATATACTTGGGATCCATGGACATATTTTTCATGTTTGAAAACAGTGATCTATCTCTTGTAATATTGGTTGAAGTAGGTATACTATTCATTTTTGTTTAAGTAAATTTGGAAAATAGGACATTACATATCTTGGAAAATATTTAATCACTAATGCAAATTGCATGAGATTTTCCAGTTGACTCCTTGGCACTATAGCAACAACTACATTATCAGTGCACTAGGTCTATTTTTTATTTTCGTTTAACAAAATTATGACACTAGGAAGACATTATATAATTTTGTCGATAGGCAAGTTCAAAAGTGCATTTGCTGAATTTTATTTTGAAATAGTTGCTTGATGTTCTTAAAAATTTCAAAACAATAGTGAAATAGTGGGGGAAGAAGAAAAATTATTGAAAGACATATTATAAAAAAATGGGGAACACTTGAATATTGAAGGCTCATTATTGAATTCACTTTTGAAATAGTTGCTTGGTCAATAAAATTGTATTATTTGTATTTTTTTGTGTTTTTCCTACAATTCGAATTTAAGGACATATTTTTGACATTTGAAAATAATGTTTTATTACTTTCTCTATTGGTTATCTATAGGTCTATTATTCTCTTTTGTTTAAGTAAATTAGAAAAATAAGGGGACATTATATATTCTAGAATATATTTAATCATGAAACAGTACATGCATGTTTAATCCATTGAATGCAATTTGTGCAAGATGTGTTGGATAGCTAGTGGGTATGCAAGCAGTAAATGCATGGTTAATTCATAAAATCATAGGCGAGTGCTCCATTTTATTTATGATAATTCTCATTTATTTATTGTTTGTTGAAAATCTTTCGTATTTTTTAGCTTTCCATGTTTGTAATTCTATAAATAATTGACTACTGGGGAGCAATTTATCTATTTGTTTATCATGCTTGTTAGCTAGAAACACTGGTTTCTATTAAAATGGCTAGGAGACAAGTGGGTACAATAGATTGCATATGATATGCAACCCATGAACATGGAACAATTGAAGCCAAGGAGAAAGTAACTATTGTAGAAAATGATAATTATCACAAGAAAATGTGAATGCTTTGAGCAAGGTCTTGTTGACCATGGAGGAATTCAATGCATTAACTATGTATTAATTGACTTAGTAGCCATGAGCCTATTAGCAAAGATTGCGAAATTTTCATTTGATGCCTTGATGTTTACAAAAAATTATTGCATTGGTCTCTTTTCTTTTTACAAATTTTAACATGTGATTTTGTGTTTCAGGTTTATGAATAACATATTACCTTGCACAATTGACAAACAATTGACTATTTTTTATGATCTGATGGCTATACCATTTAATGCATTGACTAGTTCAGCATCTACCATCTTGCTACTAAGGGTGGGACAATTTGCATCCAAACATTAAATATTTGTAAAATATATAATGGCCACCTATTTTCATAATTTTCTTTAACACAAATGAATAATATGCCTACTTGAAGCAATAGAAAAGAAGAAGAATTGTTTATTATCTCTCAATTGCAAATGAAACCATTGCAATTGTAATCTGCTGCTTAGCCTCAATTGTTTCATGTCATTTATTATCTATTGTAGCTATTTGTATAATTAGACCTTATAACAACAAATAATATTTCTAGTTACACCAGGACAATTATTGATAGCAGGACAAGGGTAGCCATTTAACTGACTTTGTATAATGAATACAGTTGTAGCAAGTTCCTATTAAAATTATTTAATTCACTTTTAAAGTAGTTCTTGTCCAATGAAATTCTATTATTTAAAATATTTTGCTAGTAGACTAATGCCTATCCAAGAAATGAATTTAGAGTTAATGCATTCTATGCTTGTACAAGGAAGAAGATCTTATTCAAAGATATAAAAGAGTATTTCTTTATCTAGTAACTATAGACACCTAAATTTGACCACATGCATTTCGTCAAATTCATCCCTTTTCATATAAATATCCTCATAACCACATTAATTAAATAATATTACCATTATTTAATTAATACCCCTAAATTCCTGTAAATCCCTAAGGTATTTAATTTAATTAAATACATTATCATCTATCCTTTCTATCCCATAAATTAAATAAATAATTTCTATTTATTGAATGTACTCCCTCAAATGTCACATCCTCCATTACTTTTTCTTAATCCTAATTCATCTCCTAATCCCATCATTAGGGATGTGCACATTCCTAATCCATTATTAGGAGGTGTCACATCCTCCAAATTTTACAAGTTGGCTCGTAATCATTATTAGACACCTAACTCTCTTCTAATCGTTCATCAACTAGTCTAATCATCCCCCTTCCGTAAAATCTTCCCACATCCCTGTGGAATTTTTAATTCCATTTTATTCTTCCAACACCCTTCATGGAATTTTTAATTCCAATTATGATCCCCATGTACTTTCCAATGGAATTTTAAATTCCATTTGTTCACCCAAGGTTTCCCAAGGAATATCTTATTCCTTTTATCTTCCCCATGCATATTAAAAAGGAATTTTTTATTCGTTTGGTCAACTTGTGATCTTAACCATTGATCCTCTCGCAAGAATAAATCTTGGCCATTCATTCATCTCCCCTCTTGCTAATGACTAAAAAACTTAGTCATTTTTGCATTCAATCAACACACTCATTCCAAATCCATCACATTTATCATCTCAATCTCTCAAGCCTTCTATCACCATAGCCATCCTTACATCCAAATAAAGAAAAAATAGATCGTTATGCTGTCAAAATCGATCTAGGAGCACACAATCAAAAAAATCACTGGGGCCAACCAACCAATCAACTTGGACAAGGTAACTTACTTTATTTTTCTTTGTTTTGTTTAAGTTCAACTTAGGCCTAATCTTGAGGTGTTGTTTGTGTTTTCCTCGATTGCATTTCTTTTGGTTTTGCACTTTAGATTTGCTAAAAACATCTACACACAGTAACAATAGAGTACAGGATATTGGGATTAGTCCCAATCAATAATACTAGCATATCATGTTTCTTAACATTTTTTTTTTTCTTGTTTGTATGCTAAAAAAATTTAATGCATTACCTATGTTATTCAAATTGAATAGACTATTGTTTTTTATCCTCTTTTCATACCATTCAATGCATTAAACATGCATTAACTGCTTGAGTATCTATTACCCTGCTATCAAGGTGGCATAATTTTTATTTAGTGGTTAGATATTTGCAAAATATATAGTGTCCTTAGATTTTCCTAATTTTCTTTAACAAAAATGAAAAATAGGCCTACTCCAACCAATAGAAGAATTGCAAAAAATGAGAATTGAAATAGGAAAAAATGAATACCTTGAACAAGGTTGTGTTGAATATGGAGGCATTCAATACATTACCTATGTATTCATTGCTTGGGTACCTATCAGCCTATTTCCAAAGCTTGTAGGATTTGTATTTATTGTCTAGTGTCCTCCTAAATTCCTAATTTACTTTAACAAAAATTAATAATAGGCCTGCTCCAATGAATAGGAAAACAAATAAATTATTTATTATCTCTTCATTGCAAATGAAACTATTGCAATAGTAACCTTTTAATTAGCTTCAACTTCTCCATGTCATATGTCATCTACTATAGCCAACTCTACAATTAAGCTTTATAATAGTAAACAATGCTTTTAGTCACAACAAGAAACAAATACTAGTACCAGGACAAGGGATACCACTCAAGTGACTTCATAGAATGAATATAGATGCAACAAGCTACTATTGCAATTTTTGACTTCTCTTCTTAGATAGTTGCTTGCTGAATCAAAATATATTGTTTAAAATATATTTTCGTTTAACAAAATTATGACACTTGAAAGACATTATAGATTTTCACAAATATTTAACTAATGAACTGCATATCCCAAGATTACAATTATGCATATCTCTATTTACAAAAGAAACATGCTTACCAACAAAAAATAGTTCCATGCCAAATTTTATCACTAGAGATTAGCTCATTGCACTTGATACACAATCCTTGCTAATGAATCAAATTCTTTTATTTCTATAGATAGCACTTGAGAACATATATTTTTTGTTTCAAAATTATCATATGTATTTTTGTTTTATTTCAAGTAGTTCTATTATTAATTTACCTTTAAGAAAATAAGCCAAACATTATTTCCAAATTTTACAAGATTTCCTATTCGACTAGTGTTTATCAAAGCAATAAAGCCATAGTTAATACATTGTAAGCCTCTATAATGAATGAGATCTAAAACAATATTTCTTTATGTAGCAACAACATACTACTATTCTAATGCATCAATCAAGGGACAAAATTGTTCCAAGTCTATATTATCACACGTTCACATGTAACACCCTTCCCATTCTCACTATCCATGCACTCACTTGACATCCACAAGGTATGCAACACAACAAAGAATAGAAAAGCATTCCCATTTAAACTTGTTCAACATTGAAATACTACAAGGAATTGATATTTCTCCATACCACAAGCCTCAACATATTATCTTTATCAAGGCACTATTTCTATTGGTTGCAGTAGGTTAATTTTTCATTTTCATTTAAATAGATTACAAAAATAGAGGGACATTATACATTGTGGCAAATATTTAATCTGTGTATGCAAATTGTGCTAGTTTTGGCAATGAGCTGGTGGGTACTGAAGTAATGAATATATGTTCAATACATTAAATGAAAAATTTGCATAGTTTATTCATGAAATATGAAGCAAGTGTTGGTTTCTGATTATTCTCGTTTGTTTATTATTTGTTGAGAAGTTTAGTGCATATTTTTTGTGCTTGGAAATTGTGGTTTATCTCTTTTTTCTATTGGTTAGACCAAGTCCATTTTTTAGTTTTGTTCAAGTAAATTAGGAAAATAAGGGGGCATTATAAATTGTGGAAAATATTTATTCGGGGGATGCAAATTGTGCGAGTTTTGGTGGTGGGCTAGTGGGTAGTGAAGCAGTGAATTCATGTTTAATGCATTAAATGCAAACTCCACAAAGTTAATTCATGAAATATGAGGCAAGTACTAGTTTTTGCTTATTCTTTTTTTTTTATTGTTTGTTGAGAAGCTTGTTTTTTGGTGGGACTTTTCAGTTATGTAAGTGGACAAATACTTGAAAATAAATTAATTAATATTTAAATGTTGAGTCTAGCTATACCAATAACAAAAGAGATAAATAATGGTTTTCAAAAATGAAAAATATGTCCATAAATCCCAAGTATATAATGTTCCCATATTATCCTAATTTATTGAAACTAAAATGAGTAGTAATCCTTCTGCAAAACAATCAAATTTTATTTACCAAGCAAGTACTACACATGAAAATTCTAACATTAAAAGAATTGAATGCAAATTGTGTGAGCTTTACTGTCATCATGTATTTCATGTGCATGGCATTTTTCTTAGAGACAAGTTTTTGTTGTGATCAAAACATGTCACTATTGCAATAGTATGATGTGCATTGGAAATGGCACTCCTATCAATCAATCTACAACTATATCATTAAATGCAAGTAGGTCTACTATTCATTTTTGTTTAAGTAAATTAGCAAAATAGGACATTATATATTCTGGAGAATATGTAATCACCAAATGTAAATTGCACAAACCTTGACAAAGAGATTGTTGGCACAAAAGAAATGAATCATTTAGTTTTCCCTACAACAATGAGCAATGACTCTTGCTATCAAGTATCGTAAATAAATAGATCAGCTACTCACTAGTAGTACACCATTCTTATAGCTCCTCCGCCATTCAAGCACTACAGAGAATATAAAACAATGAAGAAAGCAACCCAAAGCTAAAACCACACAAGATTCTCAACAAACAATAAACAAACGACAATAAGCACAAGCCAACATTGAGGGCATTAAAACATTTAGTAAATATTTAACCAATGAAAATTGCATATCCAATGATTGTAATTATGCATATTCCTAATTAAAAAAGTAACATGATTTTGGGAAAAAAATAGTTTCACATTTATGAATTACATGGCATGTCATCCACTATGCCCATTTGTTTATTTAGAAAATTGGAATCTTCAACCAACATTCTCCCTCATTGTTCACAACTGTTCTAATACATAATTCTTAGACACATTGGAAGAACATGTTTCTTAACACATTTATCGAAATCATTCCTTTGCTCAAAATTTTTAATGAATTTCCTATATTTTTTTACAAAGTGAATGCTAATGCTTAATGATCTAGCCACAAAAAACTAAGCTATTTGGAAAATCACTTAAACAAAACTCCATAGCTCCTGCACCATTCAAGGGCCTCACAAACTTAGCAAACATGAAATATGTGAATCTAGAGCAAAAAACATGCAAGTTTCTCAACAAATAAGAAACAAACCAAAATTAGCACAAATAAAACCAATCGCTTCCCTGGGATTCCATGGGATTTCATGGATTCACTTTGCATTCTCAACTTACACACACATAAGCCCACCTACAAATCTCGCATAGTTTGCATCTAACAGACTATTGTTTCTAACCCGCCAGTCATATCATTTAATGCATTAAACAAGTATTAAATGCTTTAGTATCTACCACCTCGTTGCTAAACCTAACACAATTTGCATCCAATGATTAAATATTTTCAAAATATATAATTTTCTCCTATTTTTCTAATTTAGTTTAGCAAAAATGAATAATAGACCTTCTCCAACCAATAGAAAAAAAGATAAATTTTTTACCTATCCTTGAACTGCAAATGAAACCATTGCAATACTAACCTGCTCCTTAGCTTCAACTATTTCATGTAACTTGGTTACATAGCATGTGTCAGCCACTATATACATTTGTACAATTAGGCCATATTAAAAAAAATAATACTTCTAGTCATAGTAGGACACAAGCACCGATATAAGAACGAGGACAACCACTTAAGTGACTTTGTACAATGAATAGAGTTGCATTGATAGAGTTGTCTACATCCTACTTAAATTAGAAGAACTTGTAGACCACAAAGTCTACTAAGCCATACCAATCAATTTACAAAGTGTTTTTCATAGAATTTGCAGAGCGTATCCCAATGCATCAACCTGGCCACAAATTTTTTTCAAGTGAATTTTCTCACACGTCTACACATAACAACCCCACAATTTTTACCATTCATGCAATTAGTTCACATGCAACAAGTATGCAGAATGTCCAATCATACACAAGCTTTCTCATTTATACCTATTTAGCAATCTAACCCTAGGCTTTGAAAACATTGCTTTATTGGAAAAATTTCATAAAAAAAACTCACTCTAGAAACAAAATTACATATATATTTAAACTATTGAAATTGTCTCACCAGTTCACCATATCAAAGACAAATACAACAATTGTGCTAGTATTGACATAGTATTTGATGCATTAACTATGCATTCACTTCTTTACGATGCATTACACATATCTACAAAATTTATCATGTACTTCTACTTTTCTATTTTGCTTACAAGCAAATCAATACTAGGGGCAAATGATAGAATTTAGGGGAACATAGACGAACGTGATATTTTTTTGCAAACACTCAGACATGAAATAAAAATTCTACAAAATTTTCAAATAGACTATTAGCCACTCAAGCAATGAAGAAATAGTCAATGCATTGAATGCCTCCATATTCGACAACACCTTTCTCAAAGCATTCATCTACTTAAAGCTATAAAGAACAACTAACATCGAAGATGGCAACACATAACTAAAAACACAAGATTCTGAACAAACAATAAGCAAACCATAATAAGCACAAATAAAACCCAACACTCACTTGACATTTCATCAATTAACTATGCATTCATTGCTTCTATATCCACCAACTATTAGCACAAATAAAACCCAACACTCGACTAAGATTTTATGAATTAAGTATGCATTCACTGCCTCCATACCAACCAACTCTCCAAAACATCTTACATAAATTGCATTTAATGAATTAAACATTCATTCAATGCTTCAATTCCCATCAAACCACTACTAAAGCTCCCACAATTTACATCCACTGATTAAATATTTTCTTGGATATATATTTTCCCCCTATTTTCCTAATTTACTTAAATGGTAGTGAATAATAGACCTACTCCAACCAATAGAAAAAGAGATAAAACATGATTTTCAAACACCAGAAACATATCCTTAAACACCAGCTATAGAAAAAAGATAAAACTATTTTAAACAATCTAATTTGACTAGCCAAGCAACTATTTCAAATTAAAATTCAACCACTGCAATAGTAACTTGCTTCTGGCCAAAAAATAGTTTTATGTTTATGAATTACATGGAATATCATTCACTATTCTCTTTTGTCTATTCGGTAAGTCAGATTCTTGAACCAGGCTTCTCCTTTATTGCTCACTAAATTCATTGCAAACAAAGGGGAAGAATGATACAAGAATCTAACCTTCTAGATCCTTGTTCAACAACAAAGTGCTTTTGCAGCCATATAGATCTTTGCCTCCTTCTCCAATTGCAAGGATTGCTTCCTGTTTCATGGAAAAATTAGAAAAATGAGCAAAGTCCATCACATACAATACATTGTTCATAAACATGGAACACAAAACAAAAGGATAAAATTTGCAAAAAAAAAACCAACATGATAAATTTTTGCAGACATTCAAAAATTAAATACAAATTTTACAAGCTTTGTTAATAGACTATTGGTCACTCAAGCAATTAACACATAGGTAATGCATTCAAAGCCTCCACAATCGAAATAACCTTGCTCAAACCATTTAGTTTTCCTTGTAGTATAGACCAATACTTCTAGTTTTCAAGTATCTCAAACAATATATGAGCCACTCACCAATACTACACTATTTTGATGGCTTCTCCCTCGTTCAAGCATTCCATAGAGTAACAAATGTCAAAAATGGTAGACCAGAGCTAAAAAAAAGGTTCTCAACAAACAATAAACAAATGAGAATAAGAACAAATAAAATCTAGCACCCACCTACAATTTCATGAATTAACTATGCATTCACTACTTGTGTACCCGCTAGTTGTCTAGTGTATTTCACATAGTTTGCATTTAATGAATTAAACATGCATTCACTCCTTTAGTACCCACTATCCCACCACGAAAACTAGTGTGATTTGCCTCCCTCGATTAAATACTTTCCACTATGTATAATGTTCAAATATTTGCCACAATGTATAATGTCCCCATATTTTCCTTATTTACTTAAACAAAAATGAAAAATCAACCTACTCTAACTAATAGAAAAATAGATAAACCATAATTTTCAAGTGCAAAAAATATGTGCTTAAATCCTGACTGTAGGAAAAAGACAATAATATTTTAAACAATACTATTTCATTGGCCAAGCGACTATTTGAAAATAAAATGCACCAAATGCAATAGTAAACCTACCTATCGGTACAAACTAGTAATAATAGTGGACCTTTTGTTTTTATAAGGCTTTGAATATAAAAGAGCTTTTACTATTGAATATGACTCGACTAGGCAATAATAAATTATGAGCCCTATACAAAAAACTTAAAATAAAGTTTTTATAAAATATGCGATGTAAAATATACATAGTACAATGAGAGTGACCACTATAAAAAGGAAACAAGGTTTTTTATTAAAAAAGAGACTTGACCATGAAGACCATTGGAAAATCTACGATTGATGTGGAGCTCATACTAGATGTGATAGTGAATGTACCTGTGGATAGAGACAACTTGTGTAGAGAGGAAAAGACTTAGTGTGACAATCAATGGGTTGACCAATGCATATAGTTTGTGGCCTTGCCAAGAACAGTTTATGGGCTCCGCAGAAAAATAAATGCTCCCAAACATTTTTACCAAGACTTTCAAACAAAGCCTTAAAATATTTAGCCCCAAATTTTTTATAAATATGCCCGAAAGAAATATTTTTCCAAGAATTAAAAATCACAAAAAAATTTTAAAAAATTCTGCAAAATAATAATGACAATTGTACCATTCGGGAGGCTATATGGCCTGCTCAGGCAAAAACAAATCCTCAAAAGCAATTTTATCAAAAATGGACAAATTCATAGTTAAAATTTGTTTGTGTAGCCTTCTGAATGCAATGGTGATGTAGATCTAGGTCCAAAATGCTCTAAAAATTTAGAGACCTCCTAGATTAGCTACTTTTCACACTTTTTCAGACCCTTCATAGATCTCCGAATACATATATCCAAATTTGATGAAACAAAAGGCAAACCTGACTTTTTTTGACGCCTTGGATTTAACCCTAAGGTCCTTGAAACCCCAAAATGCACCCAACAAAATATTCAAGACAACATGAAACACTCAGATCTAGGAAGGAATCTACAAAACTAGAGCTCTGATAGCATGTGGGAGTAAATGGTGACTCCCCAACACCCCCAGGAACAATTTCTAGACTAAAATATCTTCCACAAAAGAGAGAATGGAAAGAAATCTTTCTTCAACAATGCAAGTTGAATAATGGATGGATATGATTCAATGCAAATGTATATGATATTCATTTGTTATAATGGTAAGGTAGAGAGATAGGATTAGACAATATCATAACAAGTGTCTTAATCCTATAACATGAGAAAAATAACAAACTAACTACTTAGGACTCAAGCATTACTAGCTAGATAAGATAAGTTCTAGAAAAGTGAACTAAGACTTCTAGAAAGAATCTTACATCCTAAGTAAACTTAACAAGTGAATATGTCCTATAATTCCCTAGTGAATGAATTATCTAGGTATAGGACATTTATTCACACCAATAAAATACATTTCTTCTAGACCATATAAAACATCATTGAAAGGTTGGCTCATACACTAGTGAAAATATCTCATAATGTACAACAATCTAAAAACTCAAATTCTAAATATAGAAACCTCTGACAACCTAGAATAACTTGTAAGATCCACATAGCCATAGCATCAAGACAAAATAAATGTAGAGCACAATACCACAGCATGCTATGAACACTTGCACAACAAATTTCACTCTATTTATCAATTTTTTTCAAAAGAACTTGCAAACCAAGTACTAGAGACATCATCTCAACTCATTACTTCATTCCAACTCATCTTTAGAATCTAAAAAAAAAATATAGCTCCATGTATACTCACAAAACTTTCTCAAGGTCTCAACTACACACGCTCAACCTATTTTCCTCTTTTTCACAATTTTCTCAATATCCTCAACATCTTCATCCCATAGTTGACATCAATGACAACACTAGTCAATAGACTTCTTTTTGACATCAATTAAAACACTTTCATACTTGCAACAATCTCCCCCTTTGTCTTTGATGACAACAAAAGATGTGAAAATCCACCAAAGACAACACAACAACTTTGAACATGCTTTATTTTCTCCTCCTAAATGATTTGACAATATACATAGATTTTTCTATTTTTTCACATGATTCTTTCTCCCCCTTTGAGATCAATGTCAAAGGATAAAATGTTCTGAATTGTTCTCCCCTTTGGCACTGATCCAAAAAAGCTACTCTGAATACTCCCGCTTAGGAGTACACCAAACTAAATCAGCAACTCAACAACAATGACAACACATGACACTACCTGCTCGTCATGAGAGGTAGCCACCGACATTAGTCTAGAAAAGAGATAGATCCATGGATCCACTAGACTGATGCATCTACATATGCATCTATCTCAAGAAAGGAGGGGCAATAACCCCCGACTTCTTCTGAAGATACACAAAAGTATCTTTAGGAAGAGCCTTAGTAAATATATCATCAATTTGATCCTTTGTAGGAACGTACTCAAGCTTCACTTCATTCTCCATAACCTTATCTCTCAAAACTTGATACCTAATAGATATGTGATTTTTCCTTGAATGCATCACTGGATTCTTTGAAATTTTAATTACACTTGTATTATCACAAAAGATAGATATAGGCTCATCATATACAACTCCGATATCCTTTAATGTTTGTTTCATCCATAATACCTATGTACAACATGATGTTGTAACAATATACTCAGACTCTACAGTAGATAAAGAAACTAAATCTTGGTTTTACTCAACCATGACACTAATCTACATCCAAAAATGAATGCACCACCACTTACATTTTTCCTGTCATCAACACAACCAACCCAATTTGCATCAGTATAAGCACTGAATGTGAAATTTCTATCCTTAGGATACCACAAGCTATAATCTAGAGTTCCCCTTACATATCTAAATATCCTCTTCCCTGCTACAACATGTGCTTCTTTATGATATTATTGAAATATAGCTACAAGAAAAACTACATGCACTATAGATGATCTAATAGCAGTTAGATATAGCAGTCCACCAATCATAGATCTATACTTGTTGTGATCAGCCTTAGGATAAACGGGACCAATAGAACCATTGCCAGAACCACTAGAGCCACCAAAACCATTGTCCCCCTTTCCACTAAGGCTTTCACTGCCATAACCAACATGGCCCCCAAAGTTACCACTACTAATAATAGAAGGAATAGTGTTGAAACTAAGAGGGATTTTGTTTACTTTGATGGTTGGAGGTGCCTTAGGCATGGGGCTAGTGTTGATGGAAGGGCATGATTCAACCATGTACATCGAAGTAATGGGCATCAAAACTCCTATCTACCTTCTAGATATTTCAAGACCAGAACATCAGGTAACACACGATCTAGGGTTGTAGGAAGGGAAATATGCTTCCACTATGTTGGTGATGCCTTAAAGAATCTCTAGGCCCAGCTGATGTTTGTCCAACATATATATCATTTCATTGATAACCTTAGTGGACCTAGCAATGTTTCTTTCTTTTTCCAAATGGTTTGCAAGATCTAACAACCTCTCATCTAGAGCGATGAGATGTTCCATAGAGATAGCCAGGGAATCATCCTCATTCAGAGGTGGGGTCATAGGAGAGACAAGAGGGGTAGGAACACGAGTGACCTCCCTAAGGAATCTCTCCTCCATCTTTGAAACCTTCTCTTAAGAAGAAAAACTAGTAGTGAGACCAGTAGTGACCTTCAATAAATCTATTTCTAGATGCCACACTCCTTCTAACAATGTACCTGAAGTTTGTAGATTGGGTCATAAATCCCATGAAGCTTCACAAAATACAAGTCTACATCCTTCACAAGGTCTAAGATGAATAATATCAACACAAAGAAATAGACACTATTATGTTCACATCAGGTTCACCAAAATGTAAAGGAGGGGGATCGACTTCTTAGGGACTCCAGGTCATGAGATAGTCTAGAAAAATAGGTTTCCTTGATCTACCTCAATCTAGATGAATGGATTAAAAAGGTTTAGGGTTTCAAGAATTGAAAAATAAGGACAACCGGTCTATTAGTTTCCTTCTGGCAACTTGAATGTTTCAAGGGGTCAGGAGAGATGATTTTCTAGGTTCAAACTATAAATCAAACAACTTACTACCAAAAGACTACAATGTGGATCACAAGCTCTAGCGTGATGCATTAGGTTCTCTAAGATGCATTAACATCTATATAGACAAAAAGTGTAAAGTACAATGCAAAATGTTAGAGAGCGTACTAACTACCTGACTAATAGAGTTTTATACTATGAAAAGGAGCGAAAATGAAGAAACAATAGGAATAAAAAGAATAATACTTTAGCAATACGAAGCTAAATTTTATGAGAGAAGGGTGGTAGAAAAAAACCTTCAAACCTGCAAGTAGATGCCTTCAAGAGCTTCACTTAAAAATCACTTTACACACACAAGAACAAGAAAATGTTGGGGTTGTGTTTAGAGGACTGCCTCAGTCAATCCCCCACTTTGGTGTTCCCACCTCCGTGGATAACCAGATAGACACAATTATAGAAAGATGATAAATAAGTATGGAAATACCAAAAAATACACGAACAACAATATGTTACTATGCAAGTAGATGATGCCACAATAAATTGAAATGGACATATATCACCTTCCCAACCACATGAACTCAAGGAAAATGGAAGAAGATGTGATCTCGCAAGATCTAAAAAGCTAACACTGCTACAACAACAAAGAGGAGGAGCCACCAAAGTAGCAACTTGTAGTTACAATGGTGGTGGTGAAATGTGAAGGAGATGAAAGTGAGTGTGATTGATCAAGAAGTTGTTAAGAAGTGTGTCCAAGATTGAATATGTGAAGAAGCTAGATTGAATGGAAGAATAGTCAATTTGAATGAAATAGGTAGATAATAAAGTTTCTTGAAGTCGGTCCAAGGAGTAGAAAATGTTACCCTTCATGTCCAATGGAGGAGTCTAACACATCTATGAAATCTAGAGGTAGGAATCCTATGAAGAGGGAATCACGCCACACAGATGTCTACACGTCATGCTTGTGTCCCCGATAAAAACTCCCCCACTAACACACAAATGAGTTGCCAAGTGGATGGAAAATAGAAGAGGATGTGGAAAATACATTATCAAGATTAGGTTTTCTGAGTTAAGGGGTGTGTAAATGGGGAATTTACAATGGGTGCAAATTAACGCCATTACACAAAGTTGTCAAAGTTGTCAAAATTGCCATCAAGATACAGAAACTCACGTATATGATTTAATTTCAACTTTTGATTTTAAAATTTAGAGGAATCAAAAGTTTAGACCTAAGAATAGAGGACTGTAAAAGAAGATTTCGGATCCTTGTAGCAAGACCCATTCGCCCTAGGGAAAATCTATCCCAAGAGGACACTCAATAGGAGATTTTCGTGATAGGTGCATAAAATCATATCCTTTGTATATCTACTACAACTTTATGGATTATGTTAGATTAAGGTTTTAAATTGATGTTTCAAGTGTTACATTGCACAATTGTGTTTAATTACTATGATGCAAAATTTTTCCTATGTCTATTTCTTTTGTTGTTCCTCGGCTTTATTTTTTTCTTCAAGGTGATCCGCGCACAAGGAGTTTGTATTTTTGATAGACGCTCAATGCGCCACATGGTGGTTGCGCGTGTAATCATAATCGATTTCTCTCTAGTCGGAAGTTGGATCACATGTCGGTCTGGTGAACACTTTCTTGCTTCTTCTTTTTGCAGATATGAGATTATCTGCCCTTCTGACACATCATCCTTTCGTTCTATGTAGTTTTACAAAGGGAATGTTCACTCAGAGTTTTTCGAAATAAGTTGTACCTTTTTCCAATGAAGTGATGTGAGTCGGTGCCACCACAACCACTTGGGTGACCGATAGGGTTTTTCCAGGTTGTCTTCTAGGATCAGAGCGATTACAAGGGTTGATCTTATTGAAATATCTAAATGACATAAATGTGGTAGTTGACAGTTGATGAGTAGGATTTCAGTGACCTAATAAAAGATCTAGAATCGGATTTCCAAGCTATTAGGTTTGGACATCTTGCAGTCATTAACTCTGGATGAGGTCGGCATTTTATCTTCTAGGCGTCTATATATTGAAATCAGTAGCATAAAGCAAGGGTTCCTCAAGTTTTCCCACTGGAAAAGTTTTCTTTAGTTTTCTTAGTTGATAGAAATATTTACTTTAAAATTTCATAGAACGTTGCTTCACTCTGGCATGTTATGTCTATTTTATGATCAAACTATAATCAGATTAGAATGTGATCTTTTTTTTAAATTTTTTTGAATTTTAGATGCGAGTTACTCTGAAGAAATACTTGAAACTATTCATGATATGGTCTTTATCAATATTTCTTTCTTTATATCTTCCTCCAGAATAGAACACTGTGTCTTGCTTGATCTGAATAGTTTTGTTTATCATATTTTCATGTTGTTTGTCTATATGACTAAATTATAATCTTTAGAGATTGGCCTATTCCACTGGACTTCTCCATTTTCTTTGTAAGGCTATCATTTTTTCATCATATGCTATACTAAGAGGAAGGGTTTATATTGCTTTTGAACATTTTATATTAGTTCTGAAACTTCTACATTTGATTCGAATCTTAATATGCACTTTTTGTGGGTTGATTGAATGAATGCATCTATGCTTGTATCAATACTCTATTATTTGTTCTCCTCCCAAAAATGAAGGGGAGTGGTGTTCTTTGTCTCTCATATCATTCATAGAGAAAATCTTGTGGTTTTGAAATGTTGTAAAAGCATTGGTGTATCACCATTTTTCATGTTTTACTGTTTACATTTCCTTTTTCCTAAACCTAGAGAAGAGTCAACTTTCTATAAAAATCCCGGAGGTATTCAGTGAAGTGCATATTTTTTCCCACTCGTTTAATTTCCCATGACTATCAGAGAGGCACAAGCTTTTATGATCAACAATTTTTTTTTCTGGCACGCTCTGTAGGACCTATTCCAAAATCCTGATTAGAGGTAAGAAATATCTCTAGATCAAACCAAAGGAAAGAAACTAGAAGTTTCATGCCCAGGGTTCAAACAAGAGCATCATCGAAGGGTAAATTTGAGTACTCACAGTTACCAACCTTGGTACCTAGGAGAAGAAGAGTCGTATGCTATATATCACCTATGGTAAGTAGAAGAGTAAGAAGTAGGAGTTAGAAGTTTAGAGCCTTATCTACTCTACCTGGAGGCCAAAGTTTCCAATTAAGAATACCAGATTATCCAATTTACAAGATTCTTTTCTCTATGGCCCATATACCCCCTCCCACTCCTAGAAAATTTGTAACTTGGGACAATGGTATTCCACTATAGCCACCTCTTCCACCTGATGTCTTGCTCACCATACCTGCTAATGCCCTCAAGGCTATTTAAATTTTTTTTGGAGAGGATTCTAAAATCCCTTCTAAAAACCTCCAAGATATAGTGGAGGTATGTAGGGTGCACAATATCATGGAGTAAAATATTTCCTTAAGATTTTTGGCCACTTCTTTCAAAGGGAAGGGTGAAGACTGGTACAAATCTCTAATTTTCGATTCTATCAACTCATGGGATGAGCTCGGAGAAAACTTTTTGAATGATTTTTTGTAGAAATGAGATCATTCCTTGCTATTGCATCAACTGATTACCATCAAGAGATCCCCACAAGAAGCTATGAGTGACTTCAACACCAAGTTAAACAAAACCTGATAGAGGATTCCAACTACTACACAACCTCCATCTACCATGACATTCATGTTCTTTTTGAAGGCTATCAATTCAGATATTGAGGTCTAGATAACCTCCATGGGAGGAGATACTCTACCTAATTCCTACAAGTTAGTAGTCCATGTGGAGAAAATTTTCATTAATGTAGGAAATCTCCCACCACGACCTTCGATGCCTATTTTTTTCCGTAATCTCAAGCGCTCTGCTCTGAGAAGAGTCTTCTCCGAACACTCTAGCGACCCATATGATGATCTCAGCTCCACCCCATTCTAAGTATGTATATCCTACCATACAACCAAGCACGTCAGGTTACTCCTATGTAGTGGCGGAACTTAGTGATATGGAGCCTGATGTGATCTTTCGCTAATGAACTAGTTCTCATCAAGCGACAACAAGCAAATCCTCTGAGATAAGAAACCCAAATTTACCAAGGAGGTAGACCCTTCTATAAATAGAATTAACAGAGCACATATCAATGGCCTTTGGGTTGGGGAGGTAAGCAAGCAGCTTCTGCCAACCAAATAGTCTTGGTTACCATGTCGTTGTTAATGGTGAAGGACAACCATAACAAAGAGTTGGTACCAGGTCAAAATAATTTGGCGGATGATGAAAATTCATGGTGTTTCCCTTGCAATGATAGTCATATGCCACAGAATTTCCCTAAAGGAAACATGCAACAAAGAATAGCAGAGCAAAGGAAGAAAGGTGTGTAGCCAAATGCGGAAGGATATGAGTCTCTTGAGATGGAGAACACCTGATTCAAAGTGCAAATGCAAGGGATGTCTGTAGAACAAAAGATAGACATAGCGCCCAATCAGGAACTTTTCTCTTGGATGGAAGAGGAGGACACAGTTTTTGCAAACGAAGTTCCAACAACCAACACTTCGAGGGTACAGTCGGATTACAATACTAGATCCAAGAGAAGACTCAATGGGGAATATGTGCCATAGGGTCTCCCTCATTCCTAGCCTTGCTAGCCACCATCGTATGAGAGACAACAACCCAAACCGACTGCTCAGCTAACTATTCGATTGATTTTTCAATTGAATTTGCAACAATAGATTCCACTAGTGCCCAATAGATTGCTTGATAAGACATTGAATCCATTAACAACAGATTATCTTCCACATAAGCCCAGAGAGATTCCACCATTCAGACCAAAGTTTCAGCTGGTCAGAATGCTCAACGTGGTGAAGCAAATCAAAAATATTCCTACTAATGTGTCTCTATGGGATGTAATATCTATTCCACAGAAAAATTCATTGCTTGAAGGAGCACAAAATAATGAACAATCAAGGTCACACACGGATGAAGTTCTGCCATGCGACCTAAATAAAGACAAATTTCCTACATCAGATCCTCAAATTCTAAAGGTCATAGTTTATATAAATGATGTAGAGAAAGAAAAAGAGGTAGAGGTAAGCAAGCCAAAGCCCACTCATTTCTTTTTAACATTAATTATCGGGGATAAACTTCTGCACAATAATATGATTGACTCGGGAGCCAATACAACAGTCATGCCAAAGAAAGTGGTTGATGCCTTAATGATCAAGTATGAACCTTTGGAAAAGGGAATCATGCAGTTGGATGGAAAGAAGGTTCCGACGATCGGTTGGATAAAAGATTTACCCTTAACCCTTTTTTTGTGTCCAAGACAAATAGTCTCACAAGAGGTAGTAATAATCAACATTCCCCCAGTCTTTGAGATTTGTCTCTCTAAAGATTTCACCATAAAGTTGGGCTGATATTTGGCACTAGACTGGTCCCATTTGATATTAAGAACTAAGCCTGGAGAAAAGATGAAGATTCTCTCAGAGTCTTTACATTTTGAACACATAGCAAACAGTGTTGTTTTCTGTTTTGAGGCCGCACATACCTCTTTTTCAAAGCGAGAGGGGTATTGCATCAAAATATTGGAAGATGAGGAAGACACAAGAATGCAGATCCCTAAAGAGGAGGTTATCCTTAACCAGTTCATCGACTTTCACCCATTCAAAAATTTTCATGCCATGAGACTGGGTACTTATGTCATATTTGATGATGAAACGGTCCATCCAAAACTAATAAAAGATTAGGTAAGCTATGATGATCCGATGGATAATAACTTGCGGACCTTATACTTTGATGGCGCTAAATGAAAATTCGGTTCTATGGTAGGAGTCCGATTACTATCTCCCACAGGATCTGAGACCCTTAAGGCTTATCATTTCCATTTTTCATGCTCAAATAATGATGTGGAATATGAAGAATTAATCCACAGTCTTTTCCTTGCTAAGAAGATGGGTGCGAAAATATTGCAAGTATTTGAATATTTTGAGTTGATAGTAGGCCAAGTTCAGGGCCAAGCAGTGACAAAAAATACATGGATGAAGGCCTATAGACATCGGATCTAGGACTTAATTGAGGGTTTTGAAGCTTTCAATGTGCAATTCATTCCTCGATCCCTAAATGATGTAGATGATCAGATGGCTTCCATTAGGTCATAGTTTCAGCATGTTTCTAACTCAAAACAAAGTGCACTCCACATTATTGTTTGACCATCAATTCCTGACAATGACCAAAATTAGCAAGTATTTGAAGATGATGCCTAGATAGCCACTTTCGTTCAAAAGTATAAATGACCTTCTAACTATTTGAAATCAAAGTTCCAACCATCCAAAGGACAGGTCATTCAACTAAAGGGAAATAAACTTCCTCGGGGTTTGATTTCCCTCAAGAATCTTTTTGATTGTGAAGATGTGAGGAATGGCAAGTGAAGGTTCATAGCTGACGAAAAGGATTTTGAAGAGTTGGATGTCAGAAATGATGTAAGACTGAAAGTTAGAAGGAATTTATAGTGGGAAGATAGAGAAAGGATAAAGATTCTATGCTTTAAGTACAAAGGAGTTATAACATGGACCTACGATGATCTCAGACGGTATGACCCTGGTATAATTCAACATACCATCGAATTGGCAGAGGGGTCAAAGCCTATCTAACAGAAGCAAAGGCCTGTCAATCCAAAGGTCAAGCACTAATGGCACAAGAGCTCACTAAATTGATCAAGTATCGAATCATTTATCTGATTAAACACTCAACTTGGGTGTCTAATCTAGTACCGATTCATAAGAAAAATGGTGATATCAGGCTTTGTGTTGACTTCTGGGACCTGAATAAGGCCTCACTTAAATATCATTATCCTTTGTGATCCATGGAGCAGATCTTGCAGACAGTGGTTGGATCAAATATGTTCTCATTACTCGATGACTTTTGAGGATACAATCAAGTACTGGTTAATGAGAGCGACCAACATAAGATGATTGATGGGGAGTACTATCTCTTAAGAGCACATTTTATCTTTCTAAGACCTACTCTTTGGTCTTACTAGGTATTCTTCTCTACCCTACTTAGAGGTCACTCCTATGACCCCTATCTCCTTATAGAACTCTCCACCAATTTCAAACACGTACCTTCACTTTCACACCCTTACTAAGCACCTTTTGGCTCAACTCTGCCACAACGTTCCCCAAGCCATTCTTGGGACTAGGAATAGGTCTTCCAACTATTCCTTGGGTGATCTTACTCCACTCTAATCCATATTGTTGGATTCTTTCTTCATTTATCCATCGAATTCAAGTAAACCATGTTTTAGGCTTTGTAGCCTTTTTGGTCAATTAGGCCTCCTAAAACCAGTGTTCTTGGAATAAATTCAAGACTTCCTTAACAAGCCCCTAAAATATTTATGGATTGTCTCTATATACCTCCTAGGCTACAAGATTTCCTAGTTTTTAGACCTCCTTAGTGTCCGTACATAGGCCTATCACCAAACCCTTATTTTCAAGGGTTTCTAGGGTATGTGACACTGTCTGGTTTCTCGAACTCAATTGAGTGCTCTAATAGCCTCCTCTTCACTTCTCCTTGTATACACATGTCCAAGACACATACCCCTACACCTCTACACCATTTATTGGCACAAACCAATCCGTTAAGCAAGCCTTCTTGCTGCTATTTTGTTCAAGCACCTAGCCAGAATACCCCTGCACTCTCCTAGAGCTTGATGCTTTTACTAGCTCTCCTATAAACAAAGACTACATAGACCATATTTACACTATTTACAAGGTCCCCTACTTGATTCCAAGAGGCCATGGAAGTTCAGCCATGGGAATTCAAGTGGGGAGCATCATTTACAAAACTGGCCCTGAACCAGGCAATGAAATAGAAAAACACAAGAATCTACCAAACTATTAACCAGTCATGCCAAACAACTAAACCAATGCAAAAAAAGGTAGCTACAAGTCACAAAATAAAGTTTCAATGCATTAGTTCAATCCTTTCAATCCATTAATTGACTAGATCAAGGCTCTGTTACAAAAACACAGTCACAAACTTGTTCATCTAAGTCACAATCCGTACTTCCAACTCTTCCAACTCATCCCACTGTCAGGTTAGGGTTTCATCTTAGCTTATATATCCTATCCCCACATGTTGGGACCCTTAGGTCAGACTTTGAACAACATTAAATCTTCCCACTATTTAGGAAGAGGTGTCATGACAACTTTGTAGGATGTCCTAAGAATACACAAACCTCAAGACTCTAAACAAACATTCCACAACACACTCACCAAATCAACCTTGGGACTTTATCAAATAGTCCTTATTACCTTGGTGGTTGTCTAAAACTAGCTACAAGCCAAACTTTGCTAAGATCTTTCAGAATACCTTAAGGTGCTCCTGCACCATTCTCCCCCTACAACAAGGAAGTTAAGGAACCTATGTGTTAAGAACTCCTCACTGATACCATGCTTCTTGAAGTCACTCTCTACTATCAAGGTAGCCTCTGACTCTAGTTGGTGTCTCCATTTCACTAGGTGCTCCATGTATGTTTTGTGCCTAGTCTTCTTCTTCGCCCTTGAATCCATAATCTTGTCAACTTGTGGCATGATCTGATCCATTACCTTGAGTTCTTCCACATCCTTACTCACCTCAGTACTGTACTGCTCATCATTCATCTCTGGTCCTTTATATTTCACAAATTCTTTCACATTGAAGATAGGAGAAATGGAAAACTCCTTGGGTAGTTCCACCTTGAAGGCATTTTGACCATATTTAGCCAACACTCTGCATGGCCCTATCCTTTTCATTTGTAGCTTACTTGGTATGCCCTTCTGTAGTCTATCCTTGTTCAAGTATACCATTACCAAATCACCTATCTCAAATTGTACATCTCTCCTCCCTTCATCTCTTTTAGCTTTCAACTTTTGATTAACCTCCTTTAGTGTCTTTTGTACTTGCTCATGAACCTCTCTCATTGATTGAGCAAAATCATCAGCATGACCATTGATTCCTTCATAACCCTTTAGGTCTCTCAGCTCAAGTACACCTCTTGGATGTAACCCATATACAATTTCAAATGGACTCTTACCAGTAGTCCTGTTTGTGCTATCATTATAGGAAAATTCTTCTTGTGAAATAACTTGTTCCCATCCTTGTCCATATTCTTTAGTTAGACACCTCAACAAGTTACCCAGTACCCTATTTATCACCTTTGTCTGTTCATCCATTTGAGGATGATATGAAGAACTATGAGACAAGTTGGTTCCTAGCCTCGTCCAAAGAGTCCTCCAGAAGTGTCCCATGAACTTCACATCTCTGTCCACAACTATGCTCATTGGCAACCCATGTATCCTTACTATCTCCTTGAAGAATAGATGGGAAATGTGACTAGCATCATGTGTTATTTTGCATGGGATGAAATGACTCATCTTATTGAATCTGTCCACTACCACAAACACACTGTCCAGACCAGTTGGTGTCCTAGGTAGCCCTACTATGAAATCCATACTTATGCACTCCCATGGTCTATTTGTGATGGGAAATGGCTAGTAAAGACCGGCATTTGTTGATGCTCCCTTTGCCTTCCGACACACTCCACATTGCTCAACATACCTTCTTACATCTCTCTGTATTTTAGGCCACCAATAGAATCTCTCCACTAAGTCTAGGGTCTTGTTTAACCCAAAGTGTCCACTCAAACCACCATTGTGATTTTCTTGGATAAGATTCTCCCTCATGGAACCTCTTGGAACACAGTTGTTTCCCTCTAAACAATAGACCATTCTGTAAAGTGTAGTCTGCATACTCACTATGAAAGTGATTTTCAAAATCAGTACATACCTTATAGATCTCTGAGAAATCTGAATCTCCTTCATAAAGCTCCTTGAACCCTTCAACCCCTGTACTCTACAACTGTATCTCCTGAATGGTAAGTAACCTTCAGCTGAGGGCATCTGCAACTTTTTTATTGACCCCTTTCTTGTGCTTGATAGTAAAAGTATATGATTGTAGAAACTCCATCCACTTTATATACCTTAAACTGAGCTTCTCTTGTGTGTTGATGTAGCTTAAGGCCTGGTTAGCAGTGTATACCACAAATTCTTTTGGCAACAAATAGTGCCTCCACTTCTTAAGGGCTTGTACTAAAGCATATAACTCTAAGTCATAGGATGAATATCTATACTTTGCTTCATTTAGCCTCTCACTAAAGAATTCCACTGGCCTGCCTTCTTGGCTTAGGACTATACCCACTGCTATGTTGCTTGCATCACATTCCACTATGAATAGTTTGTCAAAAATTGGTAAAACTAGTATTGGTTGGGTAGCTACTTCCTTTTTCAATCTCTCGAACCCCTCATTGGCTTCTTTGGTCCACACAAACTTTGTCTTAAGTCCTCCTTTGATGGTGTCTAGGACTGGTCCATAGATTTCATTAAATCTTCTAATAAACTTCTTATAGAATAGGGCTAACCCATGGAAACTTCTAACTTCAGTCCCTATCTTGGGAGTAGGCCAACTGAGAATGGCTTCATCCTTGCTCTTATCCATCTTCAAGTTCCCTCAAGATACTACAAATCCTAGGTAGACTATCTCTTGTTTCATAAACTCACTCTTCTCAAGATTTATGGTGAGCTTCTCCTCTTGAAGTTTCTTCAACACAAGTTCTAAGTGCTTCATATGTTCCTCTTTTGTTTTACTAAAGATGAGGATATCATCTAAGTAGACTACAACAAAGACTCCTATATAGTCCTTCAAGACCTCATTCATCACCCTCATAAAAGTGCTAGGTGCATTTGTAATCCCAAATGGCATTACCAACCACTCATATAACCCCTCTATGGTTTTAAAAGATGACTTCCATTCATCTCCCTCTTTCATCCTAATCTGATAGTAGCCACTTTTTAAATCAATCTTGGAGTAATACTTAGCACCCCCTAAACAATCCATTAAATCTTCTATTCTAGGAAAAGGAAACCTATATTAGAGTAAAGGTTCTAACTTAATTATATTGATTAAGTTACCTTTATTCCCTTCTTAAGATTTCACATTAGTTTGCATAAAGTGACATTTAATAATTATATTAATTATTAAATGTTATTCTATTAGGGTTTTTCCTATTAGGGTTTTATAAAGGTTTGCATGATCTCCTTTTTATAAGGATTGATCCCATTGTATTTCATATCAATTCATTCTCTCATTCTCTCTGATATATACATTTTCAGTTTTCAGAGAACCCTTGCTTGTTTGTCTCCATCTCTTCTTTTGTGACAGGTTATTTGCATGTAGGTGATCTTTGGGGTTTGTGAAGTTGTATTTCTCAACTCCTACATGGTATCAAAGCTCCACACCTACTACTTCCTGTTCTTGTTTGAATATTTTTGGAGCTTCAAGGGTTTGGGGCTTGTTTTCTTGATCTAGGGAACACCTGCATTTTTTAAGCATTTTCAGCTCAAACGGACATTGCCATTGCGTCCGCAGCGGTCCAAAACCCCTAAATCGACTATTCATTCATCCATTTTGAGCAAAGTCGAAATTTGAAGCAAACTTTTTTTGCAATACTACCGTCGCCTACCTGGTAAATTTTATTTTTCAGAAAAAAATTTCCACTTGTTTTTCGGACAAATTTTCGTCAAATATTTTTATTTGCAAAAAAAAAATTGTTAATGCAGTTTTTGTTTTGATTTTTTTATTATTAAAAAAATCAAGAAAAAAAAAATAAAAAAATTCGAAGTTTTAGGGCTTGCTAGCCCGGTACCTGCAGGTACCTGCGCTTGCAGGCCTGCGGGCCCTCTTGCCTACCAGTTGGCGTACTTCTGACTGCCGGCGGCCTTAGTGCTGACCACTGGTAGACAGTACTACCAACGGCAGTACAGTGGTGCTCGGCCGTAGGCGGCGGCCCCCGCCCATGCCAAATTTTTTTTAACATTTCTTTTATTCTTTTTTATTTTAAAAAAAAACAATTTTTTCCAAAATAAGCCCAGTTGTGCTTTTACGGTGACGGCCATTTGGCCATCAAATTTAACCCAGTATTTTTGCTGCAACGGCCGTATGACCGTCAAATTTAACCCAGCACTGGTGTTTTTTCCCTCTTTGGAGCTGATTTATTCTAGAGGTCGTAACTTGGGCATACGATATCATTTTTTGGCAAACGAGATATCATCGAAAAGCTAGTTTTCTCATCTTTCTAGTGGTGTGGATCTCATCACTTCTTTTTTCCATTGGTGCATTCTATAGCTAGTTGAAGATAAAGGGGCTTCTTTCAGTCTAAAGCTCATAACTTTTGATCAGTTTCTTCATTTTTCACAATCTTAGCGGCGTTGGAACCATATTTCAGGGGTCTTCAATTTCATCCATGCCAATTTTCCAGATTTCACTCCAAGTATCTTTTATTCAGTTATTTGTGTTTTCACACTCTAGTAGATTACCTAGACATATTTGCTCTTGGAAACATTTTGTTTGCATGGGATGCTTCGTTTTTGGCTGTTCTTCATATATTTCCAGCATTTTGTCCTTTCAGGACATTTTGAGCATCATTTTTAAGCTATCTTTTATGTAAACGCACTGAGATAAAGTGCCACACTATTGCACATGCATCTTTTGGGGATTTTACACATAAGGTTGTGCCATATTTTGTACTCGCACTGATATTATAAAGTGCCATGAGGGGTTGTGTAGTTTTCCTTTGTTTTTCCATCACATCTTTGTCTGGTGAGTATCCCTCCACAATGACATTGAATCCATACCATGGGGGGTTGTGTAGTTTTCCTTTGTTTGCCATCACACCTTTGTCCAGTGAGTGTCCCTCCACAATGACCATGGATCCATATGATTCCAACCTCATGCATGTGTGCTTTGTTTTGCACACCACTTTTTCAGTTGCAGGTGCTATCTTGTGCACTTTCAGATGTTGTATCTTCTTCTTCATGCACTACAGGGTGTTTCACATCATTTTAGTGGATTTGTCAGGCTCTCCCAGTTCAACATCATGGGGGGTTTATTATATTGTTCACGCTAATTCTTCCTTGGTTTTTCCTTGGAAGGAATCTTCCATTCTCAGTTGATCACTGTTTCAGACTATTGGTTCTTGTACCATTTGTATCTTGGTTCCAAGGGTTTTCCTTTGTTTGCCATGTAATTCGAGTAGTGTCATATGGGGCACTCATATAGATTATTGTCTTTTTGATCCTGATCATCCTATCTTCAGCGGAGGTTCTTTAGCACTATAGCAATCATCTTTCGACAGTTGTTTACAACTTCTTCTGCTTCAGAGATGTTCGTCTTGGCTTTGTGCATCTCTTTTTGGAGTAGAGCTTTTTCCCATGAGGTTTTCTCTATTTCTCCTCTTTATAGACATTTGGTTGTATTTGGGTACCTGATCTGGCCTAGTTGCCGGGACCCATGTTTACCTTCTTGCATTGTAGTTACCTTTGCTTTTTTGTATTCATTTGTACCTGCACTGTTGCTCATCTTAAGGGGGGGTGTTAGAGTAAAGGTTTTAACTTAATTATGTTGATTAAGTTACCTTTATTCCCTTCTTAAGATTTCACGTTAGTTTGCATAAAGTGACATTTAATAATTATATTAATTATTAAATGTTATCCTATTAGGGCTTCTATTAGGGTTTTTCCTATTAGGGTTTGCATGATCTCCTTTTTATAAGGATTGATCCCATTGTATTTCATATCAATTCATTCTCTCATTCTCTCTGATATATACATTTTCAGTTTTCAGAGAACCCTTGCTTGTTTGTCTCCATCTCTTCTTTTGTGACAGGTTATTTGCATGTAGGTGATCTTCGGGGTTTGTGAAGTTATATTTTCTCAACTCCTACAACCTATATCTAATAGTTATCCTATTTATTGCCCTAGAATCAGTACACATTCTCCACTTATCTCCTTTCTTAGGAGCCAACACCACTAGGATAGCACATGGGCTTATGCTTTTTCTGATCAACCCTTGGTCCAAGAGCTCTTGTACTTGCCTTGCTATCTCTTTGTTCTGCTCCAGTGTCATCTTGTATGCAGCCTTGTTACCGATAGCTCTCCCTTTTCAAAAACGGAGATACTACCGGTTGCAAGGTTCCAAGTACGTATTAATTGAAGGAATTTTATTCAAAAATAAACTATGATGGAGTATTGCTCTAATGTTTAGATAAGTGCCAGTTAGATAGGATTCTAACATAATTTCATAGCAGTTTTATGGTGGGCATTTTTTTCTAAAACCACTGCATTGAAAATTATGTGAGCGAGATACTATTGTCCCTCAAAGTTTTCAGAAGTGCACCGATTGGTGCAAAAGTGTACCCAGTGCCAATTATTTGTTGGCAAAAGAAAAAAAATTCTTTGCCTTTGAGTCACGTTGTAACTTAGGAACCTTTTGCTCAACGGGGTTTGGATTTTCTCATATTGATAAATCCTATCTCTAGCACTAGTCATAAGTGGATCCTCACAGTGACTGATTATTTCAAAAGATGGCTAGAGGCTATCACCCTGAAAGGTGCTACAAAAGGCGTGATTGTTAACTTTCTAGAAGGGTTGGTGATTAGGTTCAGATCACCAAAGACTATTATATCTGATAAATCTAGAGGCTTTGTAGGTTCGAAGGTGTTGGATTTCTCTATTAGGAATGGGATCTACCTCAAGACCTCTTCAAATTACTACCCACAAGGGAATGGGTTAGCGGAGTCGACAAATAAAAACCTAATTAGGTTAATCAAGCACATTGGATCCACATGACAAAGGGAATGGCATCAACATCTATGAGATGCTCTATGGGTAGACTGAATCACACCGAAACAAATTCTGAAGATGTCTCCTTATGAGTTAGTCTACAAAGAGGAGGTAGTTTTACCTGTTTCTATGGAGCTCCCTACACTGCAATTACTGAAAGCCCTAGAAATAGAGGAAAATGATGGAATGGATGTATGAATAGCCGAACTCCTCAAACTGGAGGAAACAAAGAAAAGGATTTTGAAGCTATGATTGGCCACCAAAAAACGGTTAAGCGATGGTTCAACAAAAATACTTCCAACCTATATTTCTAGGGAGGGAGCTTGGTTCTAAAATATGATGAGCGCACTGCAAAACTAGGACAACAGATCTAATTCAAAGCATTGTGGAAGGGCCCCTTTCAAATTAGTGTGCACAAGGAAAGGAATGAATATGAACTGGAAGATATGGAAGGTAATTCTTTGAGGATACCGGTGAATGGTATTCATCTGAAACCATTCCATTAGAGTATGACTCTTTAAAATTTTCATAGATATGTACCATATGTAAAAATATTGTAAAAATATTTGAGGTTTAGATTTAAGAATAGGCGAGGAAGTAGAAGAAGTACAAAACGCTATATTATATATATTTTATTTTCTTTATCTAATTTACAATATAGGGTAGCTCGAGGCTCAAATTCTAGCAGAAATGCTCATTCTTGCAAAACCCAAAAAAGTGTATTCGAGCAAAATATAAAAAGAGAACAAAATGGAAGAATTTTTACAAAAAATTAAAAGGAAGGCCTCCAACCATCATTATAAGGGCTTGTTTCCCATAATCTCTTTTCTTTTCCTTTTTTTTTTCTTCTTTTTCTTCACTCACAGGAAATAGGAACAAAATTCATGGACACCAACCTCATTCTCATGGCCGAAGATGACGAGCTTGAACTACTACTTGGAGTCATACTGTGTAGGAGCTTCATCAACACCATACTCTTGAAGAAGATAGGTAGCAGCATGTAGAGACAAGGCACGATGGATATTCAAGTCCATGGCACAAAATTCATTAAGAAAGGGAAGCCAAGGAACATCCACACCATGGTTGACGAACCTGTGAAGGTCCATTGCACTGGGAATTTCGATGTTAGGGATAGTGACTTGCACTATTTCACTTATCACTTCTAGTAGAGAGACGTCAAACGTGCGGTGACATAGCTCAAGTATCTTAGTTTTGGCGACATTCAGGTCCACTAGAGAGGCCACGAAGTGGGATAGGATGTTGCAATTGGTTCGTATCTGGTTCTCATCTTCAATGAAGTCCATTCCAATGACCCATGGAAAGGAAATTACCCCCAGGCGATCACACCCCTTTACCAAGCGCTTAATTCTCTCACCCGTAATCTCCCTAATGAAGGCATATTTTGGATACCATGGAAGAAGATGAACATGAGTACCTAGACCACCAGACATGGTTGGAGCAGTAGAGAAAAAGGAACTATTGCAGATAGAAAGAAGATAGGTAAAATCTAAAGTTTGGATTTTTTGAATGAATATAACCTTGAGGTGGCATAGCTATTTATAGAAAAGAGGTGCCAGAATGACTAAACAATGGAGGTTCTATTTTGGCCAGATGGTAATGGGAGAATATCAAGGTAGCCAATGAATGAAGATTATATACTACAAAAGAATTGTCATAAGGTTTGAGAATGAAAGTTTGGGCATTGAGAGTAAATGCCCATATAAGCCAATTTTTGACATGTGTCCTTGGCCATCATCAATGTCAGCCAACTTGCATAAGTGAAAGGACATGGATTAACACACTAATGCCTGAAAAATTAATCAGCTCATCTTTTCAAGAGTACTTTAAATCACTCAGTAAAGATTGACATAAGTAAGGACACTCTCCATAAGGCAACGAGTTTATTTGAGAAAATAGGTGGTGAAAGGAATGTAGTAAATCCATTTTTGTGGAGGTTTTGGCATTCTCGAGGGATATAGATCCTCTAACCACATGTATCTCCTCATTCGTGGCATGTAATGGACCAGTGGTAATGGCATAGGCTTAATTGCATATACTTCTTCAGGAAATTAATTAAATGAAAAAGTATATATTTTAAAGGAAGCAAGGAGCAAGTGACAATTTTAGTAAAACTCTCTGCAACTTTTGAAGCAACCATGGTGAAACCAACAACGACTGGAAGAAGAGAAGAATCTACACCAAGGAGGCCCAGTTTTGCCAATAATTTTTGGGTGAAATTCATTTGCCAATGCCCCAGTGCCTGAGGATCGACCCTTCGAATTTAGTAAAAAGGTGCTGATAGACAAGAGTGTTAAAAGGGAAGTGGTGCAAGATGTTGCCAACAATTTTTTCAACCCCATGTTGGCAAGGAACCCTAAAAATATTAGAGAAGGAGCATTTCAAATAATGAAATATCATGGTAACTTTGACGGTTTTTCCTCTTAGCTCTAGAATTGTGGGTTACCACAGTTCATGATACCTGCCATACACCGGTGCTGAGAAATAGTGCATGCATGCACCAGAAGATTTGATGAAGAAACCAGAACCATAACATGCAACAAAATTAAGGTCGCAATCTCTTCTCTGGCTATATGAGAGATGTTTTGTATCCCTTTCAACTGGTGTATCGAGATTTTCGTCGAAGAGGATATGGAGACCTATTGGGAAGAATCAAATGAAAGGGAGAGTTTATATCATTGTGAAATAGGGGAAAGGCCAACTAGAGGTCATTTTGTTTTTCCTTTGCCATTCAAGAATTTCTTTAAGAATACACAACCTTTTCTCAATGGTAGCTCGGGTTTTTGGCCTGGATAATGACAAGGAGGTTCACCTCTTTTAGATGGCCCTGGCTTTGATACTCAAACATGAGTGAGAGCAGAGGTATTTTTATGTTTCCAATGTAATAGCTGCAAATATGTTGTTGTAATTGAAAAATTACCAAGTTGAATCTAAATTCAGGTATTTTCTTCCTTGGTCCATTTTATCTTGCATCAAAAGTTTAGGTTTTTAGAAAGAAATTTTCTTGTATCTAGGCTAGATGAGGAGGTTTTAATTCAAAAAAAAATTGTATGGACTTATGTGTTTTCAAGGACAAGTAGGTATTATTGGTTTGTACACCTCTTTCTGAGACCAGTATTACAAGATTTGTTACCATGGTCTAGTGACCGCTTGTCTCCTGGAGTTTTTCTATGGATTAAGAAATCATTGACCTCATGGATTATTTATTTGGGGAAGATATTACATTTATAAGATATCATGGTTTTGCTAGAGAACCTTTCTGACTCCCTAGAATTGTAACGAATCGAGCCTTCATGTTGGAGGCATGTCAACAAGAAAATATTTTCGACAACATGTATGGAAGAGGAATGAACAAGCAAGGTTATATCTACTCCCCCTCTACATTGCAAATAGCGGGCTAGTGCTAGAGAAGCATACAACACAAAATGAATTGACCAATTTGTTGGCAGCTCTAGGCTTAGTCCTCATATGTGACAAATGGGACTATAATCCATCAAGGAAACTTCCCCTGAAGCATGAGGCATGAGAGTATGTGGAATCTAAGAGAAACTCAATGTAGGAGAGGCCAAATTTGTACGTCAACTTGGCCCTCATACCAATGAAGAGGCCAAAGTGGTTAAGCTTATATACGCCACAAGCAAGATATCAAAGGGATATTTCGATAGGAAAAACCTTAAAGAATCAGGTGAAACAACAAGGATGGTTAGAACACAAAATGGTAGACTTTTTGATGTTCTGACAAGAAATGGGAAACACTAATAAATTGCTTAAGGAATTTCAGCCATATGATGAAAAGTTTGAAGACGTTTATGACCAAGAGGTTGATTTTGACAATAGCAACCTAGAGTTCAGTCATGAAGTAATAGAGGAGCGACTTCCACACCATGCTCCCTAACCACAAGAGTCTAACAAGGGAAAGATATCTAAGAAAAAGGACTCACACGTTGTATCTTCCGCCAGTGTCCAAAGCAAGGGGAGGAGAACCTGACAGTCCCCAAGAGGATCAGCCATGGAATTTGAAGGCTAGGATTCAATAGGATCATCCACAAAAAGGGTTTGAGCATTCAAGTTTGGGATGGATGAAGTTACGCCGAGTCCAAGATTTGGACGCATCTGATACAATCATCGAAAATGAAGAAGAAGTTGAGTCCACTCTCTAGAATGTTCAGACGATCATGATTCAGGTAAGTGTTGCTCCCCCTCTTCTCCCCGCTTCTGAATCTTTGGTTAATCCTTTGCCTCCACCTGTTGAAAATAATCCTCTTCCTTCAGACCCTGAGTTGTTAGTGTTAAATGAACCCCCTACTATTTTAAATCTATCAAGTGATGCACCATTATGTGTCAAACAAGTAGTATCTTCTTCGGCCACCATTGACTCTTTAATCGCCCTATCTAGAGCCCCCATTAAAAAATCCAAGTCACCCATGCTACTTGTTACCCCATGCCCATCCGCATTCGGACAATTTTTTTGGCTCGTCGATTACTCTTTTACTCTGATTGGTACTCCAGGTCCCCAATCCCAATTTTGCATCCCGCCATTCTCAATGATTACTCTTCCATTCACCTCCTCACATTCCCATATATCTGAAGTGTCCCCTTCTATCACTCTTTTTAGTCTGCCTCTCAATGCTTCTATGATGACATAGAGTATTGATACCCCACATACTCTTCAGAAGCATTTTGATGTGACTAGGCAGGCTCGACAAAATAGAAAGAAGAAAAGAAGAGAAAAGAATGTTGAGCTACCAACCTCTAAGAAGATCCAAACATGTTTTGATGAAGAAAAAAAATTTATATGGATTACCACCATGAAGCCACTCATTGCATGACCCGAAGGACATATGCAGATGGAGTATTATGACATTCAAGCAGTGGGTTTGGATTTGAATGACATTCGTTCATGTAACAAGGTAGATCCAAAAAATTACCACTCAAAAGGTCGTATACACATATTACGAGTGGCTAGATCAGAAGCTAAGAAAGCATGAGGGTGAGCTGGAAAATGTAAAAGAAATGATGAATCATTTGCAATCCAAGCTTAGGGCTCGAAATGATGAAACAACCCACATACTGCAGGTGCAAGACCAACATAATGAAGCAACAAGATCCCTTGCAACACTCCAAGATGAGTGGACCCAACTTTACACTGAAATAGATAGATTGAGGGGTGAACTTGTAGTTGAGTGTCAATTTGTTGTAGAATACCAGCATGTTCGGGAAGGTATAATGAAGGAGCTAGAAAATATTCGAGCTCGGGATTCTGATGAGATACAAAAATCCCAACATGAGATCGAAAAACTAAACGGTGATAAATGATAAGTCGAGGCTTCTTTACATGCTCGGATTCAGGAAACCCAAAATTTGGTTTCGCAGCTAGGAGAAGCCCTCGATACGAAGGATCAACTAGAGAAAAGATTGAAAGTGAAGGAGGCTCAAGTGTAGGAGGAGTTAGTTGTTGCACAGAGATTTGCAACACTTCCTATAAAGAAGAGGTTGGTATTCTCTTATTGGGAGTGAATCATTGTCTCGCTCAACATTTTGAAACTAGCCTTACAATTCCTAAGGGATGCCCAAGAAATAAATGAAAAGGTTGGCCCATTGGTTGATCAAAATCTTTAGGAATATGCTCCCTGATTGGCCGAGTCATAAAATTTGATATCTAAGCTCTGTGTGGCAGCGAATGACGCCCTGAGAGGTGCAAGTATTACTAATCGAAGGGTTTCCTCTAGTAAAGCAAGTGAATTCATGTACTACCATAAGATGGCATCCAAAACTAAGAACAACCAGGCAGTTTTCAATAAGAGGGTCGATGAAATCAAGAAAGATTTCAGGATCTTATATAGCTATGGGTTTCCTCCCTTCCTGTTAGTAGATGGAGATGTATTTTTAGCTGAACAAATTACAAAATAGGTCAAAACAAGGTTCGGACTCTTGCAGATCTTCCAAGCCCAAGTTCAGCATCAGCAGCGGATGACATTGAGAATTAGGATATTCAGATTTCTCCTCTTTACTATCACCTAGGAGTCATTTAGCAAGATGGGGATTTGTTTCTTTCAAGAAGGTCTTCAAGCTAGATCAGGCATATAAGCCATTCAGTATCCTTGACTGATCAACTGACACAGACTGGGAGATGCTAAATTTTTCCTTTCTTAAACTCCAAGAATAACCAGAGGTCTAGGTTTGCGCCTTCGCAAGTGAAGGCCCCCTGTAAGTCACCAAAACTGTGAAGAAAGTTTTTGCCTATGTCTATTTATTTTGTTGTTCCTCAGCTTTCCAAGCTATCAGGTCTGGACATTTGGCAGTCATTAACTATGGATGAGGTCAACATTTTCTCTTGTAAGCAGCTATATATTGAAATCAGCAATATAGAGCAAGGGTTCTTGATTTTTTCCCATTGGAAAAGTTTTCTTTAGTTTTCTTAGTTAATAAAAATATTTACTTTAAAATTTCATAGAACACTGCTTCACTATGGCGTGTTATGTCTATTTTATGACAAAACTATTACCAGATTGGAATCTGACATTTTTTTTTAAAGTTTATTTGAATCTGAAATGCAAGTTATTCTGAAGAAATACTTGAAACTTTGCATGATATGGTCTTTATCAATATTTATTTCTTTATATCTTTGTCCATAATAGAACACTATGTCTTGCTTGATCTGAATAGTCTTGGTTATCGTATTTTCATGCACTTTGTGTATATGAGTGAATTATAATCTTTAGAGATTGGACTATGTCATTGGACTTCTCCATTTTCTTTGTAAAGTTATCATATTTTCATAATATGCTATATTAAGAGGAAGGTTTTATATTGCTTTTGAACCTTTTTTATTAGTTCTAAAACTTCTACGTTTGATTTAGATCTTAATACGCACTTTCTATGGGTTGATTGAATGACTGTATTTGTGATTTATCAAGCCTCTGTTGTTTGTTATCCTCCCAACAATGAAGGGATGTGGTGTTTTTGTGTCTCTCATATCAGTCATAGATGAAATCTTGTGGTTTTTAATTTTTTTAAAAGTGTTGGTGCATCGCCATTTTTCATGTTTTATTGTTTACATTTCCTTTTCCTTTTTCCTAAACTCAAAGAAGAGTCAGCTTTCTATGAAAATCCTGGAGGTATTTAGTGAGGCACATATTGTCCCACACTTGCTGAATTTCCCATAAGATTGTCAGAGAGGCATAAGCTTTAATGATCAAAAGTTCCCTTTTTGGAACACTTGGTGGGACCTATTCCAAAAGCCTGATTAGAGGTTAGAAATATCTCTAGATTAGACCAAAGGAAAGAAACTAGAAGTTTCATGCCTAGGGTTAAAAAAAAAGCATCATCAAAGGGTAACTTTCAATACTCTCAATTACCAACCTCGGTACCGAGGAGAAGAAGACTCGCAGGTTTTGTATCACTTGTCAAAAGTAGAAGAGTAATGTTGATGCCAAAATTTGTAGGGGCAATAGTCTTATGGGAAACTTAGCTATTGGGGGACCTATGCACATAGCTAATTGAAATTCAGGGTTTTATGGAAGTTGGATCTTCATTTTTATGGGGGGACGGTAAAGGGTGAGAAGAATAACATGAAATAATCAAACCTCAACTAAGTCGATGCGCCAAATCATAAGAGAATTAAATAAGCACAATGCTGAAACAAAGGCTCAAATAGTAACTATTATTTATCAAATAAATGCTTCCCAACACTAAAAACATAAGAACATCACACTCTTTGCATAATATTACTCATATAGCATAAACTAGCACAAAAGAGTAGCAACATGATATGTATTTTATTAAGCTGCATCAACATCACAAAACCTTGAGACACACATTCATATACTCCAGAAAATACAAGCATAGTTTAATGTCGCATTCAATGCATGAAAACAAAAAGGCCGAATTGACTGGCACAGTTTGCAAGTTCAAAATAAATACTAAACACTACAAAAGGCTCATTCCCAGTGCTCAGGAAGATTTTTTAAATCTATTTAACAAAAACCTATAAAATGAGGAAAAAGGATGCTTAAATAAGCCATCCCACCGCCTGAAAGCCCAATGAGAAAGGTGCCACAAGGAAGCCATCAATGATCCAGATCTTCTTGAGCCAATACCAATAGAAATATCATCCAACATTGTGCCAACAAGTACATCCCCAGAGAAACCTAGACTATGCAGTAGCAAAAGAGAATACGCGGCATCAGAAGGGAACACGTGATAGCAGAACAAAAAATGAAGCATAGGCGTTGCACCTAAGATAATGGATCCATGAACGACTGCCACACATTGAACACACGGAGCCTGTTAAAAGATAGGTGAGATGGCTCAAAAGAAATCCCCGACAAGAAGCCACATGTTACAACGCTCAGCAAAAGAAAACACAGTGTGGGCCCAACTCGGGAAGAGTCAAGAAAATGCCACCCGTAAAGCAAACGGAGCTCGGCGAAAGGAAAACCATACGGCCCAACAGAAAGCTCCGAAAGGAAGCCATGTGTTCCAACACCAAGAAGCTACAAGCAATATGGAAAAGGCAAAGCCGAGAACTAAAAAGAAAATGGTGAAGCAAAAGTGGTTGTGAATAAAAATTCACAGTTTGGCAACTCATGGGGGAATTTCACCTATGGAATGGAGAACCCTAGAAACTCTGGTCTCACAGACCAGGTGAACTCCATCAAAATTACTCAAAGTTGAGAGAGGCTAGTCTAAAGGCCAGTCTAGACTTTAGTTGATGGTGCAGAGAGAGTGCACAGATTTTTGTGTGCCATGTTGAGATCAATTATTTCCTTGAAAGGCAATCCGCTAGATACCTTTTCCTCCAACTCAAGCTAGAATAAGAGTTGTGCCAACTAATGCACTATGTTTTCAATATTTTCAACCATCAAAGATTGATCAAAGGATTGGAAAATGGACAGATCCTACTTCTTCTCCTCGATCCTTGCAATAATGTGGTCGATACCTACCACCTTTTGATCCACGATGAAAGGCGATGGAAGCCCTCGTTGAGTTAAGCAAGAAATTTTTTCCTGCATATCAGTGGTAATCTGGGTTAGCTTGGTTGTGCACTCTCCCACATGTTGGACGGCCTCATGCATAGAGATGAGAATATTTACGTCCATGGTCGCCACTATTCGATCCTCGATTCCCACACTGCTCAATTCTTCATCGGAGGTTGTATATAATTTTCCAAATAATCGCATGGCCTCCGGAACCTTATCAGAAGTCATTTCCTACACCTACTACATTATTTTTCTAACCACCCAACATAAACTGGTTTCTTGTGCCATCAATTTTAGAGTGGGCTGCAATGTAAGGCATAATGATTTGACCTTATCCCACTATGACGCATGTAGTTCCTTGGCGATCTCTAGCGAGTTCATTTGGGGTGCAGGAGGTTGGGCTCTCAAAAGATCAAATTCTATAGTTTTGCTACTCAGTTCTGCCCTCAACTCTACCATACTTCCCTCCAAGATGGAAAATTGATTACTTAAACCATTAAATTCTCTCTCCTTCTCTCCCAAGGCCAATTTGACCTGCATTTGCTTCTTAGTTTCCTGCTCCAAATCGACATTCATCTCATTTACTTCCTCATTAGTGCTCTGTCAGAGCTATTTTAGGCCATCATTTTCTTACTTTAATTCATCACGAAGGGCCACTTTGGTCACTCGGCATTGCTTAGTCTCTTTTCATAGCGCCGGAACAACCTCTGCACCCAAGGCCTGAATCTCATTAACTTCTTTTTCAACATAATTCTTTTCACTCCACAGCAAATTGATTTCGACTTCCTAGGCCTTATGCTTGTTTTCCCAGATATCCACCTTTCCTTTTAGCTCTTTCATTTTCTCATCCTTTTTCTTTGTCTAGCAACTGAGCTTGAGGAAGTCGGTAGTCAATACTCTCTGGGTCTCCTCCATTAGTTCAACCTTATCTAGCAGATGAGCCTGCTGCAAATCCAGCCCTATGGCATTGACAAAATAATTGCTTGGCAACATTTCTCTGACTGGCTTGATCACATTGGGTCTAATATTTACAAACATCAATGAATTTTTCCCTTCATTGAACATGGTTTGCAAAAGAGGCTTCGCTTGTCTATCTGCATCCTTTTCTCTCCTTTTGTGTATTCGGCTCACCTAGGCACTTTTGTTTGCATCAACCTGCGAAAAATATTCCTGGGGTGAAATACCTAGCCCACTAGCAAAAGGAAACTCCCAGGGAACTGCTAGTGGGAAAGACAATGTGCTCAAAGTATCAGTGGATTCTGTAGGCCTCATAATAATTATCGAGGAGAAAGAAAGGATAAATTAACTACCTGAAGATGATGAAAACATGGAGGGAAGAAAGGTCAGGGAAGCACTTACAGGAAGCTAGGTCTTGGGGATACAAATTGTTGACTCAGAGGGTCAGGACGTGCAACCATTTGTGTTTCAAAGGTGAGACAAAAAATAGGAGATGGAAAGGGACCCCCAAGAGAAATAATATTGGTCTACCCTGGGTAACTAGTGACAAGAATAGCTGGTGTGAGAGACATAGCAGGGGCAGATGCAAAGGAGACCAAAGACATAGAAGAGAGGGAAGAAGGGGGAAAGCATACCTAGGCTTCCCATAGACTAGCAGCAGGTACCACCACTTCTTCACACAATAACTCTTCTCCTTTTCTAGCTTGCTTTGTTCATGGCCTTTTCTCCTTTGGAGAATTGTCTAGATCCACAATAACCTTTCGGTGGCATCTGACACTTCTTGGCCTCTTCATGTCGTGACTAGAGGAGCTAGTGGGCTTTGGAATCTGTGTATTGGAAGAGTCCTCATGTTGTGGTTGTTGTCCACCGACTGTCACTCCGTGTGCAGGATCGTTTTTCAACTATGGGAGCCCTTTGGGCTACCTCTTCTCCATGCTCCAGAGTTGCACTTTCCACCTCACAGGACCTATCAAAATCTGAAGCATTAGGAGAGTCTTCACTGGCCGGATGCTCGCAACACCAGATGTCATCAAACATGTCGTCTAAGTCCACTTCTTGGAAGAGCCCGTTAGTCATTTTTATCTCCTGCCTATATGTCCAGAAATCTTTAATTATGTTAGGCTTCCACCGAAGCTTGTTCACTTGGCTCCATAAAAATTGATTTATTTTGTGATTGGCGTTGGGCTTCGCCATTATATGATAAAATTTTAGCCAAGGTGGTTGACTCGAGCTAGAAGGAATATACTCCAGGCCGACGTATAATCGCACATTCCCCTCATCTGCATTTCTCCGAGGGTCCCAAAATAGCTGAGGCTAGTGTGGAATCTTTATGCCAATCTCTGACAGATTGCCCTCTGGATTATACCATTGGGTGTCACTGATGACCATTAGCCCAAGGTAAGCCAATTTAGATTAAAATACCTCTAAGCTATTTACCCTTGAGCTCTTCTTCTTTACCAACGATACAGATTCGAACATGGCTGGTGGCATCAAATGGGAAGTTAGATGTTTCCCTCCCCAGTAATCATTTTCAATGTTGCATAGCTGCCTGAAAACTTTGAGGGCCAGTACCCTATCAAAAACAAAATTCGGGAGTCAGAAAGGCTGACTCCCAGATGAAACCTTGCATATGGAGCATGGTGAAATCCATTCCAAAGAACCAATCACAAGGTGGAACATGCCCCTTCATCCACGATATTTGTCTCTGTGACAAGCGAGAAAACATACTGCCTCCATTTTGATCCAAAGCTCACAAATTTTCAGCTAGAAAGTGTCTGAAAATGCGTAGTAATAAAAAAAATTGAAAGGACAAGAGTCTAGGTTGAGACTGGCTTTCTCGCACCATGTTCATTAAATGCTGCCAAGGGCATAAATTGTTGGAAATTGTGAGGATTTTGATGCAAAATCATGTAGATTAAGAAAGAGAGATACCTGAACTTGGAACCAAATTCAAAATCCCTCAGCTACTAATACATCCCTTCAACTATGACTTTTACAAAGTCCATCAGCAGAGGCGTGGCATTCTTTTTGAGTATAAAGCTGAGACTCATCTGGAAGGTGAAAAATTCCCTATCTGTATCAAACCCACACACCAATGCCAACATGGAGAAGATGGAGGTTGAACCTGTTTTAAAAGTACCCAGACCAAGTGGGAAGCTAGGAGGGACAAAATTATCTGATAGCTGACCCGTCTTAGTGTTATAAAATTTTTGTGCCATCTGAAGTGTCCTCCAGTAACCTTGTAGTCTGGAAATATCAAAATCTTCAACATTCTCAAGAGAGTTAAAAGGAATGCATAGCATATCCTAAAGGGCTTGGGGAAAATTTACGACCCTGAAATTTTGGCCGCTTATGATTCCCGCCCGAGTGTCAAAACATTTCGCACAGGCCGCCATAATCTCCAAACAATGATGCACCAAAGGAACTGTGTACTAGGGAAGCCTACAGTTCCATAAACATCCATGAAAAGGATCAGTAATTTTATTCATTTTTTCACATGCAGCCTCCCTTAAGCTCTTGGGGTTCTGAGATAACTCAGGATCTTGAACGTTATGCCAATCTTCAGATATCAATGCTAGGTTCCTAGGAGAAACCATGCTTAATAATTTCTGGTCTGTTGGCTTTGTATAGGTCGAGGATGGCTTTATTGGAATACCTGGGGTAGCATAAGAATCTTGGGTGTATATATTTACGCAAGGTGCAATCATTCTTCATTCTTCAATACTCTCAGTGCCTACGGCCTGTGTTGAACTCTCTGCAATTTCAACCATTTTCTTGTATTTTCGAAGGACTCTACAAACTTTGCAACCTATCTTTTGAAAACACTTCTCTTCTTTGTAAATGATTTAGACATTTTGCACACTTTGTCAAGCTTACACAATAAATTCCTTCCACGCACTCCAACCTATCTTTTTTATTTTTTAGAAAAATAGTTTAGTAAGGGTATGTGCCATCTTTTCACATTAATTATGCCATGCACCACTAACCTTTTTTTGAGCATGCAAAGAGATCACCAAATTGCCAAAAGACTCTACACATTTAAGAGATATGACCTCTCATACGATGACTCTTCATTTTTCTTGGAAAAAGCATTGAATCAGCATTGCCATATCTTTTGTGAGCTTTTTCATTTATTGAATACTTTATCATAATTAGGCGCATCAACCAACGACCTCATCCTGAAAGATTTACTTTGATTTAAATAGGACAAAAACATTCTATATGTGACAGTTGGCTCCCCCATGTCCTCCTTCAAACACTCGAACTAAGAAAATTGCAACCATATCTGATTATCTCCATTATTTCACACGCCACAACTATTTATCAAGGCTCCTCAACACCATTTTCTTTTGGTGTAATCATACCTTGCTTAATTAGGGAGGCCCCTAACCATCTATAAATAGGACCCTTGGCATCCTTGCTAATCCACATTTACATTCAATATTCTTAGCAATTAGGCCCTATTGCATCTTTAGTAATCTATTATTTGGTTAGAGTAGTAGTAGATATGGAAACGCTAATTAGACTGGTCTGCAAAAAGACCCAAGCCTCTTTTCTAGGAAATATTAGGTGCAAGCGTTTAAAATGCATAACTGGAATTAAGAACCTTTTGTATGTAAAAGCCATTAAATGGGTGCTAGGCAAGGATTGTGTAGAATACGAGGACCAATACAGAGTGAACACCAACATGAGCTCACACTTTGTAGATTCCCTGTTAGACATCGACATCTCAAAATGGAAGATTCTGAAGCTTGCAAAGAGGGTTTTTCCCCACTGCTACCTCAGAGGGTTGGAGAATGTGGTGAGAGCTGCTGAATTTGACCATGGAGTTCCTTTTGTTCGCAACCTGCGCTGATTTCTCGAGGAAGGAGGACCCATGCCAGCTAGGCCCTTCTTGCGTGGCTTTGAGTTCGAGACCCACGAGGAACACCGCTGCAAGGTTCGCGCCACTGCCACTTCCTTATGAGAATGCATAATGTTGAACCCTTACATGAGGTGCAATGGTATGAGGACTTTGAGAGGATAATGTTTCCTCACCATGTGCCACCTACTGCTATTGCCGGACCTTCCACTTCCTGAAGAATAATGAAAAAGATGTCTCCATTTTTTTTTTGCTTTTGACAGATTCTGCCACATGTTAGTGAATATATATATATATATATATGTATGTATTTTGTAACCTGGTCGATGGCCCCGTTGATCAATATGTATACAAATGTAAATTTTCCAGTGATTAATACAATATATATCTTTTATATTCTGGCTCTTTCCTCATTTTATTTCAATTTTGCACCAATGTAGTTGTTAATCTAAGAAAGCACTGAGAATAACCCAAAACTAACTTAGTAGGGAAAAATATATACATATTTACAAATTCACTACAAGAGTTGAATCAATTAATTTTTTTAAGATGTATTTCATTAACTGGAATACCCAAGGCTTCACCTTCCATGGTTTCTAACTCAAAAGAGTTGTATTGTTTGCACTGAGTGATCTAGAAAAGTCCTTCCTAGAGGCTTTCAAACTTTCCATGTTGACCAGGCTTTGCTTTACGCTCATTAAACTTGAGCACCAAGTCTCCACAAAATAGCCCCTGGTCAGACGTCTTCCTATCGAACCATATCTTTACCACCTGTTGGTGGTTTGTCATTTCCTCGAGAACGTGCTCTCTTTTATCTTGAACCTCAAGTAACTCTACAAACCACACCTCCATTGCTCCATTTTTCTCAATTTCAAGGAACTTGAGCAGTTGGATTACAGGGATTTCCATAGAAATAGGCAATAGCGCCTCCTTCTCATATACTATCTCGTAAGGAAACATTTTCAATATTTTCTTTCATGTGATACAGTCTACCCAAAGTGTTGTATAGAGGTGTTTATGCCACTCCCTTTGATGTTCCAAACCTCTTCTCTTGATTAGCCTGGTGAGGTTCTTGTTTGTAGATTCGGTAAGGCCATTCCCTTGCGGGTAGTAGTTAGAAGACATCTTCAGGAAAACTCCATATTTTAGTGCAAATTGGATCATTTTGCAGCCAAGAAAATCTTTATCATTATCAGAAATAATTGTCTTTGGAAGGCCGAACCTAGCCACCAATTCCTCCAAGAAGTTTTCAATTTTTGCCTCTGTTGCATTCTTCAATGGTACAACTTCAGCCCATCTGGTGAAGTAGTCAGTTTCCATTAGTATCCATCTATCCTTGGCTAACAAAAATGGATTGATCATGCCAATGAATTCAAGACCCCATTGAGCAAATGACTCTTCCACCACAATTGGTCTTAGTGGCATAGTAGCATTTTTCCTTTTTCCAACAAAAAAAAGACACTCACTGCAAGACTTGACTAATGAATATGAGTCATTGAACAACGTAGGCCAGAAATAAACAACACATATGATCTTGATTATAGTGGTTTTTGCTGAAAAATGACCTCCAGTTGGGCCACTATGATATTGCTCCAATATCCTTTTTGACTGTTCTTCAGTTACACATCTTAACAAAATACCATTGAAATTTCTCTTAAAAAAAAATCCCTCTAAGAGTACATAACCATTATTCTATAATCAATAAAAATGCCTCTTAAATGGGGGGAGGTTGGATGGATACCTTCCTATTTATATAAAATTAATTCAGGTGTCCAACCAGTCATCTCTGAAGCTCTCTTCATTTAGCAACACAGGTTTTGGGACTTCAGACTCAACAATTGCTTCATTGTTCTCCGCCAGATATTCACACAACCCCTTTCCCTTCATAGTCCTAACTGGCTTGATCTCAGTGTCATATTCAAGAATCTTGGTTATCTAGTTAGCCTGTTTCTTGGTGATTTCTCCTTCCATAATGTATTCTCGCACACTAGGGTGCGGCACACAAACAATCAACTTGTTGCATGATATAAGGTGTAAAAAATTCTTCAGCCCTTTGAAAATAGCAAAAGCTTACTTCTCCAAAAATTTGTATTTCACCTCATATTCTTTCAAGGTGCGTGAATAGAAGGCAATAGGCGATTCTCTTTTACCTTCATTGTCCTTCTACATTAGGACAGTGGTGATACTACTGCCACCACCAAAGATGTACATAATGAAATCCTTTGATAAATCTAGGTTGATCAACATGGGAGCAGAAGAGATGACCTCTTTTATTTGTTCGAAAGCTTTTCTAGCTTCCATTGTCCATTTGAAAGTCTGGTGCTTTTTCAACATCAGGGTGATAGGTCGAACGATCCCCGTAAAATCTGCTATGAACCGGCTAATGAAATTAACCTTTCCCAAAAAAGACTAAACTCCCTTTTTATTGACAGGTAGAGGGAGTTCTATGATTTCTTTAACTCTCTTTGGATCAATGGAGATACCCTCGTTCGAAACAACATAGCCTAACAGCTTCCCCTGCGGGACCCCAAACACACATTTTTTTGGGTTTAAAGAAATCCTGAACTCTTGGAATTTATGGAAGACAAGGTCGAGATGATCGAAATGATCCTTAACTGATTTTGAAAACACAATCAGGTCATCTAGACAAATATGAATAATATTATGTATCAAATCCTTGAAGGAAATATCCATAGCTCGTTGGAAAGTGGCTCCAACATTTGAAAGTTCGACCGGCATTTTAGCATAAGCATATGTCCCCCACTTTGTAGTAAATGTTGTTTTGTGTTAGTCCTCCTCTCTCACACGAATCTGATTATAACTAGAGAAACCATCCAGCATTGAAAACATTTCGGAACCAACAACTATTTGCAGAATTACCTCCATTGAAGGCAAGGGGTAATGGTCCTTCAGGGATGCTCTATTCAGGTCTCAAAAGTCAACGCATAATCGTATGTCATTGTTCTTCTTCCGAACTGGCACTAGGCTAGACACCCAAGTGTTGTGCTTGATTGGAAACACTATCCAAGATGCAATCAACTTATTTAATTCCTGTGACATGAGTGACTCGATATTTTGATTAACTGGGCTCTTCCTTTGATGCACGGGCTTTTCTCCTTCTAGTAGCTCAATGGTATGTTGGATAATCTCAGGATCATATCCCTTAATATAATCATATGACCATGCTACCAAACTTAGATACTCTTCGCAAAAGCATTTCAACCTTTCTTTATGCTTCTGTGAGACGCCTTTTCTAACCTTGAGCTTTTTATCTTCTCCGATATTGAAATCGATATAGTTGTCTTTATCAGCTACAAGCTTTCTCTTAGCTTGCATTGCATCATCAGAATCAAAAAGACTCTCGAGAGTGACTAGACCCCTAGGAAGATTGTTTGATTTTAATTGGATTACTTGATCTCCATAGGCCTTGGTGATCTTTGGCTGTAGTTGATCAGAAAATTCTCTGGACAGCTAGAGAAATGATGTGATATGAGCATCACTATCAAAAACTTGTGAGTCTTGATCATTGTTTGGAACCGCAGGCCACACGATCACTCACATTGAGTGTTTGTTGTTAATCAACTTGGAAGATGGGTCAAACTGAGATCCGACAGTTGTCATTCAATCAACTTTGCTTCGGCTCCACCAAAGTGCAAGGTCCATAACTCAGAGGATGCTTCACCTCCAGACTCTCGAGTCACTCTGGGCATAATATAGTCCTCTTCATGTATGGCATACATTACTAGCCCAATTGCATGATAATTGTCGAAAGGGTCTGTATCTATAAACTCATTCAAAAGAGCCTCCTCTACCTCTATCCAGGAGCTGCTTGCTTCGTCTTCCTCAAGGAGTTTGACATTGAGCCTCTCACCCGAAGTGATTGAGGTATGTGCTGGCTAAAAATTGATCATGGCTTCATTAGCCACATCTTCGGAATGCAAGGATTCCAACAATAACTTCATCTTGGCTCCATACTTCGTTTTCATCATCAAGTACGACCAGTCCAAATCCAAGTAGCCTCCAACATTTGCAGTGAATTCTTGAGACAAACATATCCCAAATAGAGGAGGGACGTCAATTAGAACAGTATCCTGATTCATGGTAATGTTGGGACAGGAAAATAATGTCATGGGAAATCCTTTGATTACTCCAATGGTTTCAACCTTGTTCCCATCGAGTTGCATGACTCCTTTATTAAGAGGCTCGTATTTGAGCCTCAAAGCATCAGCTACTTGCTTTGGCATGACGGTGGTGCTAGCACCAGATTCAATCATATAATTATGCAACAACTTGTTACCAATAATGAGTGTTAAAAAGAAAGTCTTAGGTTTAGGCTTACTCTCTTTTTCGGCTTTATTTTCTTCTTGTTGATTCGCTAAAACTTTATCCAAGTCTGGCTTGGATGTCTTATCCTCTAAGGGCTGCTCCAACATCTTCATGTCTTCTTCTCCCGATAATGCCTTCTATAATAGAAGGTTTTGCTCCGAGATGGCCAGGAAATCCCACTAGGAAACATTGGAAGAGTATTTCTTTAGTTGCTCCACCACGTTAAATGGCATTTGTGACTCATGAGTCACAGTAGCTTTCTCCTTTTGCTTCGCAGTTGGTACATCTAGATTTTTGGCAACAAGTGGGGTGGCCATGGGAGCTTTTCTTTTGGAGGAGGTGAATTCAGAATGGTTGCCTTGGATTGTTGTGGTACTAATGATAGATTTTTTGATGGACTGGGCATTGAAATAGGTTAACCCTTAGTTGGCAAAGATGTGAATTCTCTAGTAAGTCTCTACTTTGAGCGTGTATTGTAATCTGACTGGACTTGCGGCACTTGGGCTACTGGAATATCATTTGGGAATGTCGAATCCTCTCCTTCCATCCAAGAAAAGAGTGCTTGGTCTAGACCTATTTCTAGCTCCTTCTCTATAGACATTCCTTGCATTTGAGCAGTGAGAACTACATTATCCATTTGTTGTGAGCCATACGTATGGCCTCCGGAATTAGGCATGCTGCCTTGGCTTTCTCTGCTATCTTCTATGAAAAATTCCCTCTCAGACAATTTTGGGGCATATGTGCATCATTACAAGGGAAGCATTATGAATTAGTCTCCTTTGCAAGATTGTTTTGTCTGGCTACTAGCTCCTTGCTTGAACTAGGATGGATGGTTTACATTGGCATAGTCACCAGGACTAACTAGTTGTTCTGCTAAGCTTGGGTATTGCTACGTGATCTATCCTGACACTGGTTCTGCTAGAAAGGAGCCTTCCCACCTTGGTAGTTTTGGTAAGCAGGCTTCTGGTAGCTATACTGTTGCTGCTTCATATTGGTTAATTCATTTTTCATGGTTCACATCTGCTCCTTCGTCTTGTTCATTTCAGCCATCAGGGGGTTAGGCACCGGAGCCACACTCGACGTCATTCTTGGGTGCACATACATAGCCTAGGGAAGAGTTTCAGTAGTGCTAGTTGAAGCTACCTCTGATTCTATAGTGTTGAACTCTGAAAATAATGGCATGATAGGTCTCAGTGCCAATTTTCCACCAACAATAAGATTGTTCTTCATAGTGATGACAAGGTTGTATGCATCAGGTAGAGTGTTTTCATCGAGAGCTTGCAACATCATAGAAATTAAAGCACTTATGGATTTTACATAAAATATGAATGTTAGGTCTAGAGGTGGTCGACTACCAACAGGAACTCTCTGCCAAGTTGAATGAAACCAAGCATTGAAATCGACTAGATCTTCATGGGGAGCTTGCTTTATATGAGCCAGCTGGTGATATAGTGAAGACTTGTTGCCAACATTTGAGAAATGTTTGTAAAAAGGATCTTCAAGATCATGCCAACTAGAAACTATATTAGCTGGAAGAGTATGATACCAGTTCAATGCCTTGCCTCTAAAAGAGGCGGTGAGTTCTTAAAGCCACATTCTCATTAGTAATGCCATGCACTAGATATACATCAGCTACATCTTGCAAATGTTTTGTCAGAGTTTTTGAATCATCCCTGGAGAACTTAGGGATAGCCTTTAAAGAAAAAGTTGGTATTGGATCCCATACAATAGGAGGCACAGGTGCTGCCAATGGACTACTAGCATCCTAGGCTACATAATTTCTAGCAGCCATTGGTGCAGGAGACAGAGGAGAAGAGGGAGGTGAATTATTAATTTGCCGACCTCTCACCTCAACTGAAACTAATAGTGGTACAAGAAGCCCAAGAAATCTTGCAATTTGAGACCTATTGATGGGCCTATGGCTCATACACTCCTATTTATCAAGCAAACTTGCTAGTTCATGTCGCATCAAGCATGCCAGAAAAAGAACAGTTGACACAAAAAATTGCAGGGGTGACAGCCTTATGGGAAACTTGGCTATTGGGGGACCTGTGCGCATAGCTAAGTGACCTTTGAGCTTTTATCGAAGCTGGCTCTTCATTTTTATGGGCTGGAGGTAAAGGGTGAGAAAAAAAACATGAAATAATCAAACCTAAACTAAGGCGATGCACCAAATCATAAGAGAATTAACTAAGCACAATGTTGAAATAAAGGCTCAAATAGTAACTGATGTTTATTAAATAGATGCTTCCCAACACTACAAACATAAGAATATAACACTCTTTGCATAATATTACTCATACAGCATAAACCATCACAGAAGAGTAGCAACATGATCTGTATTCTATTAAGCTGCATCAAGATCACAAAAGCTTGAGATAGACGTTCATATACTCCAAAAAATACAAGCATAGTTTAATGTCACATTAAATGCATGAAAACAAAAAAGTTGAATTGACTGGCATAGTCTGCAAGTTCAAATTTAATAGAAAACACTACAAATGCTCATTCCGAGTGCTCAAGAATATTTTTTAAATCTATCTAACAACAAGCTATAAAATGAGGAAAAACGTTGCTTAAATAAGCCAGCCCACCGCCTGAAAGCCCAACAAGAAAGGTGCCATGGGGAAGCCATCAATGATCTAGATCTTCTTGAGTTGGCACCAATAGAAAGATCATCTAGCATTGCGCCAGCAAGCACGTCCCCAGAGAAACTTGGACTACACAACAAAAGAAGAGAACACGCGGCAGCAAAAGGGAAGACGGGACAACAGAACGAAAACTAAAGCACAGGAGTCACACCCAAGATAATGGATGCATGAATGACTGCCACACATCGAACACATAGCAGCAAAAGATAGGTGAGATGGCCCAAAAGAAAACCCCGACAGGAATCCATGTGTTCTAATGCTCAATAAAAGAAAACACGGTGTGGGCCCAACTCAAGAAGATTCAAGGGAGTGCCACGTGTAAAGAAAATGGACCTCGGCAAAAGAAAAACCATACAGCCCAACAAAAAGCTCTGAAAGGAAGCCATGCATTCTAACACTGAGAAGTTGTGAGCAATATGGAAATGGTGAAGCCGTGAACTGAAAAGAAAACCGCGAAGGCAAAGTGGTGCATGAATAAACATTCACAAGTAAGAAGTAGGACTCTGGAGTTTAGAGCCTTATCTACTCCACTTGGAGGGCGAAGTTTCCAAATAAGAATACCAGTTTATCCGATTTACACGAATATTTTCTCTATGGCCCATATACCCCCTCCCGCTCCTAGAAACTTTGTAACTTGGGACAGTGGTAGTCCACTATAGCCACCTCTTCCACCTGATGTTTGGCCGGCCATACCCACTAATGCCCTCAACGGTATTCTAATTTTTTTTGGAGAGGATTCTAAAACCCCTTTTGAACACCTCCAAGATGTAGTGAAGGTATGCAGGGTGCACAATATCATAGAGGAAAATATTCTCTTGAGATTGTTGGTCGCTTCTTTCAAATGGAAGGGTCAAGACTGGTATAGATCTCTGACTTCTGGTTCTATCACCTCATGGGATGAGCTTAGAGATTTTTTTTTTGAAAGATTTTCAGAGAAAGGAGATCGTTCCTCACTATTATATCAACTGATTACCATCACGAGAGCCCCACAAGAATTTATAAGTGACTTCAATACCAATTTTAACAAAACCTGGAAGAGGATTCCAACTATTGCATGACCTCCATTTTCCATGGCCTTCATGTTATTTTTGAAGGCTATCAATTCAGATATTGTGGTCCAGATAACCTCCATGGGAGGAGATACTCTACCCCACGCCTATGAGTTAGCAGTCAATCAAATATATAATAGAAATTAAAAAGTATCATTGGACATTTTTCTCGAAATGGTATGGGGTCACCATTTCTGGATAGGGGTCAAGGATAGTATTTCCATTTCATGATTTAGTCTCCAAAATGGGACAAGATCACTATTTTAGGATGGGGATCCTTTGGATGTTTGGAAAACTATGTAAACAGTGAAAAATATAAAGGAAAATCATCGATATAAGGTACAATAATCTCACATCCTATGGGATATCATTGCCTACACTCCTAGATTGTAGAACCTCTAGTCTCGAGGTCTCATAGGGTCTTCAGATCGTCATCTTCACTCCTCTACAACAAGGCAATCTCCAAATGGTAAATGTCAAGATGATAGTAAAAATATGATTTTGTACTAACATATAGTAAAGTTTATCAATAATACACTTTACTCATATCACCATAATGGGAGCTAGTGAACTTCACTTTTTATATCATTTGTTGCATTGGATTTGTAGTTCTATCCCTAATCTCATCTAATGTTTACTAAAAGATGGTGTTGTGATATCATAACCCTATCATAGGAATTTTAAACTAGAAATTGATGAGGTTAGATTGGTACCCTAATTCCACCTCCATAAAGCAAGTAGAATTAGGGGGCATACATCTAACCTTGAATTTTATTCTTCGTAGAATTTTGTATGTTTTATGATGATTTTGAATAGCTAATGAATCGGTTTTGTAGGATGTAGTTCCTAAAATTTTGGTTTTGCAGATAACTACATTTGGGAGATTCATTCTCCTCGTTCATAAATGAATTATAATATCCATATGAGTAACCTTTTATGAATCATATTTTACTTTGAAGTAATTTATCTTTCATATGCAAATAGCATATGTCCAGGATCATGATGGGCCAAAAAGTGGCGATATGTAAGTGATATGATGGCCCATGTGGCTGATGACTTTTTTTACCCAAAATTGATGAAATGAAAAAGGGTTTTTAAAGGAGATTCTCAGTTTTCCACCAATATAAATTATGCTTTACTTTGAATTTAATAAATTATTATTATTCATTTTCTATTTGAATTACGACTAAAGTCCTAATTGATAGGCTGATTGAAAAACATCTATAGCTTTCAAACGATATCACATTTTTTGAATCTAAAACATGTGTCACATTCTATGCTTCGTATACTATAGGATTAAAAAAAAGAAAAAATGAATTTCATGAATTTTTGACCAAGTTAAGTTGGTCAGACATACGATTTTTTTTATTTTTAAAAAGTTGTAATAAAAAATTCGTTGTTAATTATTTACTTGGAAAACAATTACAAAAAAAATATGCATCACATCGAGACATGAATCCTCTACTGATATCTAAAATATTATAAAAAAAATATTATCATTTTGTTGTGGTTAGGGTGGCCAGACATAAATCTACTTCTTATTTTTTCCCTGAAATTTAAGTACTACTGCATTGAAATTTCAAATTTTCACCAAATAGATTTTCTTTTAAATAAACCTAGTAGTTTAGAAACTACATTCAATTTGCTACAAATTCTATTGTTACATATTTTTGAAATAATATAGAGAACTTATTTAAAGTTTTACGTCAAGTTGCCTAACTCTGATTTTGTGAATTTTCATCACCACTTAAGGGCATGTTTTTTCTATAATGATCCCGCACATACCTCATAGTGTCATATGGTTGCTAAATTAGGGGTAAAATGAAGTGTAGGAAATTGTACTCCTTTGTAGGTGATAGTACAATTTCACACTTAATTTGGACCTATTTTAGTGACCTCACATTTATGTATTTTCACACTTTCAAAATTGACCCTAATTCCCTTTAATATGCATCCCAAAGCCTTACTTTTCCTATTTTCAAAAATGAGAATTTACATTTAATTAATGTAGCAAATAATTGAAACATCTTGGCATATGTGTGTCGTGGACTTATGGGCTAGGACCTATTTGCCCAAGGGTAAATTGGTCCTCCTTAAGTCCTAAGACCCAATTTTTGATATATTTTTGACAACATTTTAATAATTTAAATTTCATATGAAAGTGTCAGTTATCAAGATCTAATATTCTATAAATTAGAGAAGAATCCTATAAATCTTAGTCTTTTCACCATTTCAAACTAGAGGTGAAGATTGAGAAAGAGATTAGGAGATCAAGAAAAGAGATTTTGAAGATCATGAAAGAAAGAAAATTTTAAGTCTTGGATCAAGTATGTGTATGTAGGTCTTCAAGCTCATTTGTAAGATGTTATCAAGCATTGCTTGTGACTGAAGGTTGATGCCAATGGTGGAACATGATCGATTCTAGGTTTGGGAGATGCATTTGGCTATTTCTCATACACTAATGACTTGTTTCCTAGTGTTACCATCTTCAAGCTTCATTATACTAGCAACCTAAAGCAAGGTATCATTTTGTTTCAGATTTATTTGGGGTGTAATGACTTCTCCTTAAGTGCATCTTTATCATCCATCATTTAGTAATCATTCTCTAATACACTTGAGTAGGGTTTCTTTGTGATTTATCTCATAGAAAAAATAGATGCACTTAAGGTTAGGGATCACACACTATCATTTATCAAGCCTTAATTACCCAACTTGGGGTTTGATCAAGGAAAACCGCCATAAAAATAAATAAAAAATATTTTTATTATAGATTTATTGTAGATATAGATCTAGGAATTACAATTTTCAAGTACAAGGGGAGAGCGCAAATAAAGGGCTACAACTTTACTTTTTACAATTTTGGAAAGGCATGCCAGGACTCATTCACCCAAGGTCAAAGTTGTCCTTCAACAGACCTCAAAATAGACTTTTGATGCCATGTACATGTGTCTACACCCTTCCCATATCTGCTTTCAAACTATGATTTTAGTTTTTGTATCTTCGAGATCTTGCATTTTTTCATCTAGGTCTTATTGTTCATTACGTTTAGTTCTTCAAATCATTTCTAATTAATTCCAAATCCTACTATCCTAAATAAACTAGAGATGCAGGTATGGTTGGTTCACCTTAGAGTTGAAATTGAATCTCTACACCTTGCAATCTCTTAGTTTCAATAAAATTTGGGAAGAGGGACACCATTATTTCCTATGTTCTTTATATGAAGGACTTAGGACACCCCATTTTAATCATTCCCCCTTTTCCCCGCATTTGAGGAGCAATTACTATCATAAAGATCACAATCAAGTAAAGTCAAGACTAGCATTTTCAAAGCTTTATTGCAACAATTCAAGATCCAAGCATCATGTAAAAGTGTATGTGAGTTCATTTTTTATATTATTTTATGAAGTCTAACTCTTTTGTATGTCTCTAAATCATTAATGAAAATCAAGCAAGTATGATCCAAGATCTTAAAGTGTTTGGCATGACTTCAATCTTTTAAGGAAGTCATTGAAGGGTGGTGAGTTACAGTACTTTTGTGATTTTATCATTCCTTCTTATCATTTATCAATTTATCATTGACATTGCCATTGTGGAAGTGGAAACAATAACATGATGTTTGATTCAGACAAGCCCATAAATGGCACAACCCTTTATCTCTCTTTGAATGTGTGAGTTTCACATCTAAAGGAGATTGAAGGAGGTTTGAAGACTCATTTTCCATTGTTACAATTGAGATCCTACATCTTGTCAACTCATGGAAACTCACCTACAACATTAACTGACAGTGATCTAATAGATCTGCAGGGGAAATGAGAGGCTTTGATTTGACATCAGAGGACTATGAAGACACATTTGAAAAAGCATTACAAGGACACTCACACCTTGGGTATTTGTGTCCTCAATTTTTATCCCCTGATTTGAACCATAGGTGCAAAGTGTCTTGCTCTGCTGATTTTTGTTGTCTAAATCTATAAGTGAAATTATGTGTTTTTTGTACTTGCATCAGAATGGTAAATTATACAATTAGCCTAGTTAGATCATTATATTTTATCCTTAAAAAAATTTCTAGATTTGGTTAAGGGTTGGTTGAGGCACCTTTTAGGTTGTAAATCAATCACATACCTTATTCAAATCCATCAAACCCTCATTCCACCTTTTATTTTCCAGTCCACTCCATCCCCCCTTTATCTCATTGAAATCCCAATCTAATTAAACATTTGGGAAAGGTGTCAAACCCTAAGTTGAAAACTTAATGGTTTCCCTTTCCATATATTTCAAAAACTATTGGTGTATATAAAGGAGTTTTGGCATCTACTAATCCTTCGAGATGTCAAATTACACATGGCATAGCCAACATTAAAACTAGTTCGCTCAAAGCCTAAATAAGAGGGGACAAGCCTACACTGAACTAATGTCAAACCTTAGAATGAATGACTCATTGTAGAGAAAAGAATAAACTATGAAATTGGAATAAGCTGCAGAGATTATGTGATTGAAAGAAGGTTAACATTAATTCAATGCCAAGAACACAAGAGATTTATAAAAAATAACTCCATCTACTATTGAAATAAATCAATCCTTGTAAAGCCTATAGATCCTAGCTACTAAGGACAAAGTGTACATGATATCAAAATCCTTTTCCAAACTAAAACAAGTGGATTTATGCATAAACTACAATTAAAATGTAAGTGATGCTCATCTAGAAAAATGTGGCCACATAAAAGATCTAATGATTAATCATATAGAAGTGGGGGAAAATTCAAGAACACAAAAAATGATATTAATGGGTCTATTAAAGTAAATATCATATTCAAGTAACTAGGTGAAATTAGAGGGCAAAAGTTTAGTATTTTTAGATATAGACCAATATGACCAAAGAGAACATAACTATTGTAATTGAACAAAATCCTCAAAAATGTTAAAAACACTATTTATCCTTAAACAAACTCCTAACACCAAAAAACACAACATGAATATATTCTTATTTGCATAATCATCCTATATCAAAATTGGGACATGGAAAATCATGTGAGTCATTAGACCGTACCACTAACATGAGTAAAATTCCCTGCCTAGATAATACAGGCTAAGTGGCTTTAGTTTTCACCACATTGGATCCGATATTGACGGTGTTGACTAACCTCTCTCCCGCAAGTGCGATGCTTCATTGTCTCGCGCTCTCCGCCCGCTTAGTGTGCTGAAAATCCAACACTCCCACGTTACGGACACATTTACTTTCCAGTTTCTTTACAATATCTTCAATTGATTAACAAATGTGACGTATTTAGTGTCAATCACATCTCCTGTCACGGCCTCGGTAAAGAATATTTAGTAAATTTCCCACATGTCTTTCACGGAAGATCAACAAACACTTGTATGAACAGGGTTATTGAAAAGTAATATATTTGTTAACCTGTAATTCAGTGAGAAAAGTTGTGTACTTATTGCCATAGATGTTTGTCTGCCGACTTTATTAGAATTTTAGAAAATGGCGTATTTGACAGAAGAGAATGTTGTAGGCCCAACAGACAAATGTTTTAAATAAGGCTGGAGTTTGATTAGCATGTGTTGAATTAAAAAGAAACATCATTTCCAATGCAACAGCGATGGATAATTTTGTCGCCCTGCGTATTCTACCACAAGCCGATTTCTCAAAGGCCACCAATTCACTTCAAAATTAAACAACAAAAATATTTAATAATTTGGTACGCAAGAAAGCTGACGTCACAGAATCCGTCTAGAATAAACAGTTGTATATATGTTTTTTAATTTAATAGATATAAGGGTAGTGAAGCAGTTCAGATGAAATTTGTCTAGAGTGATTTTGAGGTGTTTTTTTATTAAAAAAAATAAAAACTAGCAATCGCACCTACGTGTGCAATGGGTACGCCGAAGATTTGATGGAGATAAACCAAAAAAAAAAGTGATTTTATTTAAAAGATATGTATTTATTTGTAAACAAGCGAATTCAATAAGCATCAGTAATTTCATATAATAATTTATTAAATTTTTTTTTTTTAAATAGCTGTAAGATTTGATGTAGATCAAAATATCTTGGCAACCATTGCATTTACAGCTTAATCTGCAGCTGCTATACATTAAATTGTTAAAAATATTGTCAGAAAACTATAAAAAAATAGCCTTAAGAACAATTCACTTGTGAAAATAGCTATGGCTGCTATACAGTAAACAATAAATAATATTTGGTGTGTCAGGCCAATCCCATCAAATTTAACATATGAAGATGTTTGATCTGTACTGTTCAGTGTGTGAAAATAGCTTTGGCAACCATTGCATTTACAGCTTCAGCTACAAGTGATATACATAAAAAAGTAAATAATATTGTCAGAAAATCAAAGAGAAATAACCAAAAATTTTAACTGCCAAATGAACATAAAATTATTATAATAGTATTATATATTGAAACAACCACAGATAAACCCACAGAACCAATGCCTTCATTTACCAGAAAAGAAGAGAACTGTAATATTGAAATAGAACACAACAAAATATGTAGGAAATTTTTTGAGGGTGGTTTTTAAAGGAGGCTCATTAAAATATGTTAGGTGAGATGAAAATGTGACAGCATATAGTCATTAATCTGGAAAGAAGCCAAAGCACAAGAAAGAGTTTCGTAAAAGGGTCAATTTCATGCTATTCATATCGTTATGGAATTTTATGGAGTTTCGTAAAGTCTATTAAAGATAATCTTTGTTCAAATCATTATGGAGTATTATGTAAATCAACAAGAACAAATGAACATACATAAAAAAAATGTACCAAGCTGTCCCTATTTTGTGTGCTTCCTCTCGCCACAAAAATGGGGATGATATGCATGTTGTCCTTCCAGTCAATCTAAAAATTTGATCCCTACCAAAGAGCAAAGATAGGCATTATGATTAATTTGATAAAGAAATCAGATTATTAAACTGATAGGAACACTGTCTGGAATCCAGTGAGTAAAAAGCCTAAATGACATTTTTGAAATAATAACACTTTTAACTAAGTAAAATATCACACAGCTAGAAAGTAAATGACATTAATATTTTGGCATTTTGTATGATGATATTTGTAACAAGTAAAGCTAGTATTCGTAATTGTAATGGAGTATAAAAGTGAAGTCGAGGAATTTGTTTTTGAAAGAAGAAAGCAAACACTTGTATTTCAAATGCAATAACAAACCTAAAATTTACCAAGCGAAATTATTTTAGGAGCCTGCAATTATCTGTAAATTATTTTAGGAGTGTTAAAATTGAATGGAAGATGCAATTATCTGTAAATTAGAGAGGAATGAAGAGCAAAAAGAATTAAAGAGAAGGGAGAAGGTTTTACCGATGTGAACAAAATTTGCAATGGAGAGGTCCAGTACAAACAATAGCTTCAGTATAGGATGGTGGATATGATGTTGATAGACCAGTTGTCTAGTGTTTGAGCTGTGTGTTCAAACCCCTATTTTTCTAGGAATATGGAACAAGTTAGCCATGATGAAATATGCAAGTCAAATTGAACTCCTCCCTTAGATGTGAAACTTTTAAAAAGAAAGTAGCAAGTTTGCAGCAAACCTTTTGTATTGGGGGATTGATTAAATAGTCGATTTCTAGAGCTATGCATAAAAAGGGACAAGCCTACAAAGTGAATGTTGAAAGTGAGGAAGAGATTGGATACTCATAGTCTAAAAAATTATGTGCACAATTGGAATGTAGACATTGAAAGGCAAAGGATTAAAGAATTATAGAACTAACATGTATTTTCTGGGTGAAAAGTTTTTGAGAATGTCAAATGACTAAAGTCGAAAGAGCTAATAGTCGAGCCTCCTCTTTAATCTTGCATGCAACGTAAGGGCTTTGTTGCATGCGTGTGTATCTTTGGAATGTGAATGAAGGGTGGATACGAAGACCTCCAAGGTGAGTGACTCTAGAAATTGTTGTGAATGTCAACCCTTGCCGATCAACGTTGTCAATGTCAATAGTGGCCCTATGATTTGTGGATGGTTAAGGCCCATGCCATTTTAAGTGGAATTTGGCACTGACCACCATGGCTCAAAGGGGTAATAGGAACATGTGTTGGATTGTTTGGATCCCAAACAGGCCCTATGTAATGCTTGAAGAGAACAATAACAAACAAGGGGAGTTGGGGTGGTCTTTCACCCTCCTTGTAGATAATTTGTTTGACTTGTCCAAGAGCACCATTGACAAGGCCTGTATCAGTCCAAAGATTACAACATAGCATAACGTTTTGGCTGACACACAACAAGATTGTAGATTCAAGTTGTTCATCGTTTGGATTGAAGTGTAATGAGCTCCATGTTTGCTCTGCAGTGGATAAGGCAACGGGTTATGCTAAAGACAACAACATGCGCTTATTATGGAGCGAGCCCATTTCATTGGTTGCAAAAAGATGTATGGATGATAAGAAAGCACCTTGTTCTGTGGATGTTAGTGCTGAGGTTGACCATGACATTAGTAGTTGCCAATCTGTAATTGTTGGTTTAGCCTTCCTTAAATTGCACAATAGTTCACGGAATAGAATTTGAGACAGATCCTCTCCGCTCTGACGAAATATTTTATTGAGTATAATAACTGTTTGGAAGCTCCACCATAGTGTCCAACCATATGAAGTAGAAGAGTACATAGGAATGTATTTGACTGGTGGTAGTTGGCCCAAGTCTCCAAAGAGCAGTACTGAACGACCACTAAATGGGGTGTGGATATGTGCAGGGAAAGCTTCATGCAAATGAATGTCAATGCATTCTAGTAGCTTTGGACCGATGAAGCTCATCTCATCTATCAGAATGTAGCGAATGAAGTACATTTTCTCTTGGAAGCTTGCTAGTGTTTGGCCTTGTGAGGGAGCCATCTCTTTGATGGGTATGCGAACTGCATAATGGATTATTGATGCTCCAATGTTGAAAGCTGCAACACTTGTAGGTACCAAAAGTAGGAGCAATGTCTGACCGCTTGGATTTGAACCATTGAGTGCTGACTTGATATTTTTTTATTAAGTGTGACTTTTCAGTTCCTGCAGTTCCTTGAACAATTACTTTTAATGGTGGTTGGGAAGTGTTGGAGGATAGGTGCGATAACACTAATTCCAAAGTTTTTTTTAATTCTGATGAGAGGGCATGCAGGTTATTTACATTGGGCAGAAGAGGAACTTGAAATGTTGTGCGGTTTGTGTCTACGAAGTTGGTAGCCAAAGTGTGATATAGTGGATTTATGGATGGAGTCTCCCAATCATGGTTAAGGTCTATTCCACAATTACCCGGCATGTCAATTTCGTCAAGGTGGATTGGATGGCCTGGGTGTACACTTGACAAAAATTTCCATTTAGATTGGTTGCATTGTTGTGGTTGTTCATCATTGCTTGAAGGAGTGTTTGGGTCTAGATCTACGGTTGTTTCTGGTGCAATGCGTCGCACATGCCATGGATGGTAAGTGCATGCCAACCTCTCCTAGTTAGTAACAGTTTCAGTGTTGGATGACCCATAGTCATTTGCAATGTTATGAAATGGTTTGTAGAGAAGCAATTCACTCCAACAAAACTCGTGAAATCTTGGGTCGTCCTTTACAGGAATGCTTGTGAAGCACGGGGATACTCGAACAATAGTTTTGTGGTACGTTCTTTCCATTGGTTTGTTTTGCGAGTTGCTCTGAAGCCCCATTGTTGTGTCACATCAATTAGTGACATTGTCTCCAAACAAAGAGGACGACTCATGTATGCATCAATGTAGTTTGTGTTTGTTGATGTGGATGTGGGTGAGAGCAGAATGTGTTGATAGTGTTTTTGGTTTACATTTAAAGAAACAAACATCCTACTAGACAGACAAAGGGGTAGTTTTAATAACAGGTGGCAACTTTCTTGGGCACTAATATCACGGTTGATAAGGTTGTCAACAAGCATTTTCCTAAAAGCTATTGGTGCTGGCTTGTTAGGATCAAAGCTGGTCGAAATACGAGAAAGCATTGCATGATATGTTTCAGATTTGCTTTCTACTTTTGTTGCATATTTTGCTATATATTTGAGCATTGCATCTATTGAGAGAACAGGCTGACAAACTACATTTGCTCGCCAAATAGAGAGGATAGTGGGGTTGTGAAGATTAACTCTGTCATCATTACGAGCAGGGGTGTGCTTTGGTTGGCCACTCTCTTTTGAAAGACTTGAAGTGGCAGGGATGGGCCAAGGGGCCTTATACTGGCATTCAAAGTTGGCTCCTTTTTTTTGCAAGCATGTGTTCAAGGTACAACGTGTATGGTGTTGAACATAGTTAAGTAGTTCATTGTAGTCATGTGAAGGGTTGGACAATATAATCATTCTTGTGTCCATTAAGCATGGGTTGTCAAAGGTAGATCTCAGAACCCTTTCATTTGATATTGGATTGGGGCGCGGGTTCCATGCAGAGACATATTTTTCAATGTAGTTGATTTCATTTTGGACTGATGCAAGATTATTCCATTTTAGTGTGGTAATATCAGGTGCTTCTTTGAGCCAAATGAAGCCATGGATATGTGCAGAACCTCGGTGTTGCCATTCATACCTAGAGAGTGGAGCTCTTAGTAAGCCATCAGTGTATGGAATAGATTAAAACAAAACAATGTGAAACATGTTTACTTGTCCCAATAGTCAGTTGTGTAGAGGAGTTTTTCCAAAACCTCTTCATGAAAAGCAGTAAATCTGTGATGCATATAAAGTGCAGAAAGGTGTGGGTTTTGCATTATATTTTGGATCCTCCATCGAGTTGTAGTCATAGCATTTGATGGTGTCGTAGACGACATGACTTTGTGTATGTCTGGCCATTTTGTATCTGTTGCACTAAGGGTAAAGAATAGAGTCGAGCAACCAACCTGAATAACCATGTCTAATAGCTCCCCCCTACGATGAGTCCAAAAGGGTCGTGTGCCACGTATTATTGATCCAAACTGCATAACCTGGTCTGCAAGCTTGTCATCAGGAAGGTCCTTTAATCATTGGTGCAGGGCAAGTATTGTTGTTGGCAAGCTACATTCCAAGTGCTTTTGAATAAAAACATAAGCCGTGGCTTGGCTTCAGTGGCGCATGAGAATATTAAGTATGAAGTATCTAAACCATGGGTGTTGGCCGAACCTATTATCATGGTATCTCAAAAGATGGAGAGCATATTCATGTAGCTTGACCTCTTTCATATTTTGTTGGTTGAATGTAGCTATGCCCTTTGGAAACAATGTGGGGAATGCCATAACAAATAACCCTTCTGTGTAGTATTCATTGATGGGTGTGAAAGAAACTTGTGGCCAATCAATAGCTGGAGTGGGATGTCCTTCCCCTAACTGTAACAAGTTTCAAATTTCTTGCACTTCTATATGGGCAAGGGGCATGTTTGCCACAAATGATGTTGTTGCTTGTAAATTATCTTACAATTGTTCTTCGTTTGGATTATCTGTTTCCATGAAACATACATATGAGGGATTTGAATTTGAGGTTGTTGAATGTAGAAGGTCAAAGATGTTAGTGGAGGCAAGAGGCAAGCATAAGAGAGATGCCTCATCTATTTGTACATCTTTGTAGTAAGGATCATTAAAGATCTTATACTGTAAAGCCTCATGAACATGTGATTTGCAAACATAGAAGTTATATTGTTGGGAAGCAACATTTTTTTTGTTGACTATGAGTATATCTAGGTTATGTATATGTCGTGGTAAATAAGTTGCAATTACAGTAATATCCTGAGGAAAACAAATAGTGTGGCCACTATATTTTAACTAGCCCCCTCTTGCATAAGTAACTTGGAGGATAGGGCTGACTTTTTCTATAAGCATCTCCTCGATCTGAGTTAGGTTTTGCAAACAAGCAGGCTGCTCACCAGGGTCCATGTTGTTCCACCTTGAAAAGCAATTGCCATTTTTTTTTCTGAAATGCACCTTAAACATGCAACACTACCATTGAATTGCCTAGTTTTTATAACTAGATATCATTCCATGCATATTTGGAATGTTGAAATGTTTGATAGATTGTCCAACTTTGAGCAGAAGGAATTTCTAGTAGTGTAATAGTTTGTAGGAAATAGTGGAGAATTTTGGGTTTGGGAGGGGGAGTTGGTTTGTAATATAGACTGCATATGAGTTGTGGGTGCTTGTAATGGGAAGGGGTTACTTGAAGGAGAGGGTTTAGATGTGGAAGCTCTTGCTTGGAGGTCGTGATGATTTGCTTGTCTCCCTCTATTAATAGAATCCTTCTTTGCATGGTACCTTAATCGTTGCAGTTGGTTATGGCGAGAACGCTTTGCTTGCAAAATATCTGCTTTGTTTTCCATGACACGGGTTGCTGGGAATCAAAGCAATGCAATATTAATTTTTAATAATGCAATAACTTTCATGTGCGACATTAACTTTTCACATTGAGAAAAGACAATAGAGTTTTTTAAAAAACTATGTGTGAGTGTAGGTGGTTGTGTTTAAACTTTGTGTTGTGCGTAGAATTTGTTGTTCATAATATAATGACTTGTATAAAATACAATTGGCCATAATGCTTGGAGTAAAAACAATTAGTAGTGACGCAAACTTTGTTGGAATGCATAGATTGAAAATAAGAAGAGAGAATAATACCATACAAGTGCAAAAGATAATAATGTGGGATAAAAAAAGATGATACAATAAATTGTAGGCAAATGTGTGATATTTTAATATTTATGATAATTGTAATATATATTTGAATGTGGGTAAAAAAATAATTAATTATATGACAATTAAAGAAGGATTTTGCATTATAATTTTCTTAAGGGATGTATGGGCAGTGCTCAAATTGGTTGTTGGCAGATAAGCTGATGATCCTCGAGCCTATGTTCAAGAAGAAATTGCATTATGTAAAAACTAATAACTCTTCAAACCTCAAAATAAACTAAAATTTTCATTTACTTCTGCCTATTTTCTTCACATGGATGGTAAAAATTGAAATCTTTCAGGGAAGCTCTTAGTTCATTAGTAAATTAGACTTGTTCATGAAGCACTGAGCTCAAGCTTTCAATCCCCCAAAAAACTACCATGTACAGTACAAGGCAAGGTCTAGGTACACTTTTTCTAGGTAAATTATTGAAAGAAAGGATAATAAATACAAATAAAGATTCAACAATATATAATTAATTTGAAAAATATGCTCGAGCAAAGAGTTCTCATACCTAAAAAAATATAATTGCTCTAGCATATAATTTCTTTGTACTTCATACTTTAAAAAATACGCTCCAACAAAGAGTTCCCATAACATTTTTATGAAATAAAATCTTAAATATAAAAATTATTAAAATTATAAAACAATCATATTCATGCAAATATTTACATCTTATTTATTGTGTATGTCTTATAAATATAGTAATCATGAGTTGAAAAATTATCATACCATTTCATAGTGTTACAAACACTAATATGTTTTGGTATTTTCATAGTGTTACAAACAGTAATATGTAAGAATTACATTTAATTCTTACATATTAAATAGTTAATTACAGAGTCAAATTAATGTTTTACGCTAAATTGAAATTCAGTTGGAGTCGATCATTTTTTTTTACAGTAATATTAATTTAGTTTGTTATCAACATAGAAAATCATCCAAGTCCTAAACCCGCCTATTTAATTCTAATGAATCCAAAATCATGCCCGGTCCCTTCTTGGCAAAAGCCTCCCATGTGTATATTCTCCCTCCCTATGCCGAAATGGGAGCTTTGGAACGGGCTATGCACACCATTCATAAGATAAAAGATAGAGGGATTTCGTAAGATGATGTAGTCGCAACTGCCCTGGTAGACATGTATGCAAAATGCAGATTATAGGCAAGACACGCGAACTGTTTTACTTAATGCCTTAAAGAAATGATTTGTCATGGAATGCCCTATTTGATTTAATGCCTCAAAGAAATGCGTTCTCATGGAATGCCCTCATTGCAGGATATTCACAAAATGAATTTGTCGAAAAGGCTTTAGAAATTTTCAGGCATATGTATTCTACCCTTGTCCTACACAAAACTCTTCTTCCTCATGAAACAATTTAAGACTTGTTTGATTGGATAAAAGATACCCCAAGGGAACCAAATGGAAACTGATGCAGCCAAGCTTTCACAACATAAAATGTATTCTCATTCTTCTACTTAGTATTAATTGTTTTAATCCAAAGAAAACACTTAGTAAAACCAGGCCAAGTGACATACCTCGAGATTTTGCACAATTTGTGTCTTTCTGTCAATGATCCAAAGAGGAAAATGTGCAAGTTTGCAGGAAGAATATTAGGAGGTAGGTTTTTGTATAAAATAAGGCGAAGGCAATCCAACCTGTGTACGGATAGCAAAACAAATGTTTTAGAATCAAATAAAACATAAAAAGACATGATTCAGCATATACAGCTTCCCAGAATAGCTCACTGAAAGCAAGGCAACTGACTTACCTCAAGATTCCTGAGAAATTGTGGCTTTGAGGCAACAGTAGAAAACTTTTGGTCAACTGCTACATTACATCACTATAGACACGAACATGACATAACAAAATAATATTATAAACTAATATATAAAAACCAAAAATATATATAAAAATATAATATGTTTTAAGATATCTTCTATAGCTTTGATGTGTAATAACTGGTCTTTATTTTCTGCTCTATAAATTATATGTTAATTTTGTAATCTCCAACTACATACTACTAATCATCGCTTCATGTTACTTACAAGTCTTAAAATCTTAAAAAGCTATAAATGCAAGAAAAGTTCCCATACAAAAGCATTTCCACTAAATCTTATTTCAAGAATTTCGTCATATCATTTGATTTAAGATGAAGCATTAAAATTTGAAGCAAAACCTTGAATATCAAAGAAATTGTAGCAACTCTTTTAATTTCAGACAAATTTGATACAAATCTTTTTAATTTAATGGAAAATTTGAGGCAACTCTTCATTTCCCCCAAAACATATGTTCCAAAATTTCAAAATGAAGTACACAATGTGGGCTGCAAAAATTCCATTAAGTTTGACTAACCCTAGAACCCTAAAACCTGACCATGGCAATAAAAAAAGTAAAGATTTCAGACACTGAAATTTTGCTTTGATGGATGTTCATACGCTGTTCCAAGTAGATATTAAACAGAACATATAACTTCTATTGTTATTGTACATTAAGCAATAGATACTAGGCAGAGAGGATGCAATTTATTTTTATTGCTTTCTATGTCTCCAAGTAAAAATTCAATCCCCAATGTCCTTATAATGCTTGTGAGGATTATTTAATTCTATCACTTGTTGCATCATCTATGTTGTAGTATTACTCAATACATGTTATCAATGCCTATGCTACTCTGGTCAGTTAAATGAAATTTACATCAAAAGACAATATGGAGAAAATGAGAGAATATTAAACAAACAAATTACAGAAGTGGAAGATAAACTATAGCAAGGCCTGTTCAAATTATGATTTGATCTCTTTAGATTACTTGTTTTCAGGATACATAAATATTAAACATTTATCAAACAAGAATCTTAAGATCACCCTTTGCAAGGCTTGTTGACCCCAATGCCACATAGTAAATTCCATGGGTTCGGATACAGATACTCATCACCACATAGGTTCCTCCCATTGGTGGACTAATGAAGCAAGAGGCCTGGTGACCAAATTGTTGATGGCTTATTTATTTCTTGAATGAAACCTTTGTAAATGGTAACTGAATTAAATATACCATACAAGAATGTTCATTACCATATTTGTTAAATAATTCCCTACAAATGGATAATTTGCTACTTCAAACATACCATTCAAGAAATTCCCATTCCCATATCTGTTAAAATTATCTCAGGTAGATGATTTTCCATATCAAATAGAACATACAATGCACGTGCTTATTGAAAGACTCCTTTCGAAAAGATGACTTGCTACATCAACTATACCATGCAAGAATTCCCTAGCCTAGTTCGCTCTACATTTCAAAACAAACCCACTGTTCAATGCCCAATGCCCTTAAGAAATCGATGGTCATTCTAAGGTTTGTATAGGTACTACAAAACAGTTAAAACTGGGAAAACCCAAACGATTCTTCACTTGAACATCCCAGATTGATACATAACATGGAGCTGGTCTACATGAGGAATCTGTAAAATACTAAATGAGGCTTAATCTCCATTTTCCTCTTAAATCCCGTCAGTAAATTTTCCTAAGAAAGATCAAAGAACCCTCACACCAATACTATTAACCCTAACCTTGATGAAACTTAAGGCATAAGCCCATCACTTTAATGGAAGGAAAAATATCCAACAATACGTTAAACTTTTCTAAATGAATATAAGATTAGATGTTTATCTCCCCCTGTCCACTGTAATTGGACCACTAGCCTAATTAAAGCATAAACCCATGATTTTAATGGGAGTAAATAAAACCTAAACTATTACCAGAAAAATCCATGGAAAGCCATAAAGAAGCAAGAAAGGTGAAATACCCATGGGCTGATTCTCTCATTCCTTGTCAATGTGGTGAGCAATGATATCCTCCCCCCTCTGCCATAGTTTTCTCTTTATTTGCTCCTCGTCCACATGGATCTTCACAATATTATGATCACCACCTAAAATTTGGTTCCAGCAATAGCACTGTAACATGGGATTTGCAATAGATTTGTGCTTCAGCTCGAAAGAATATTTTAGCGGAAATGTGAAATTTTGTACTGGTCTAAACACGATGCATAATGTATTCTTATGTTGAAAGTAATTACATCTAAATATCATCTTATTATTCACCTGGTAAAAATTTCTAGCTTCAGAGAAGGCAGCAAATGTGTTATTGACTACAAAAACCGAAATAGCATATTCCATAGAGGGTTGTAGTTCATAAGGAGCAATCACCCGGTTCATCCCATTCGAAAACCTTTCATAAATTGATTCAATTTCAATTGTAATCCAGAATAAGGTCTCTAACATGATTGTTAGGGACAACCTCTTCCTAACAACAAGAGGAGGACCCAATTCCTCTTCAACCAATAAATTAACCCCATCATCTAAGCCTACGTCAAATTGTTGCTCCTTCCTAAAATTTGGATTATAGTCATGTGGATGGCTATTGTTTTTGTTATCCTGATTGAGGTCTTAAATGCTTAAGATTTGAAGTCTTAGGCTGAAATTGAAGAATATAGTGACAATTTTATTAATTTTACTTTTCTGTGAAATGTGGGACTGCATTGTTTTCTGTAGAATTTTAATTTTATTAATTTTACAATTTTGTAAAATGTACCACTACTAACTCTTCATAATAATGCAGGGATCAGTAGAGAATATTTTAGATGTGTTAAGTAGGCATGGATCATCCATAATCTTTCACCTTGAAATCCTAAACAATTTTCATTATCTTCAGTTTTTGTTTTTGCAGTGGATCTACAAGTGTTTATGTACTATAATCTAGAAGATTTACTGCATGTATGTATTGCAAAATATCTAAAATTGTTAATTTGGATTTAAATTTTTTACAGTTGGTTAATCTTTCTATAGAATTTTTAAACAAGATCTTAAGGTGGATGTTTCCACTTTTGTTTTCATTATCTTCAGTTTTTGTTTTTGCAATGGATGTATAAGTGTTTATGTAGTCTAATCTAGAAGATTTACTACATGTATGTATTGCAAAATATCTAAATTATCACAAAACAAGATCTTAAGGTGGAGAACCCCACTACTAAGTCCAAAATGAGGCCTTAAGGCCACAGAACCTTAATGATGCATATGATTTTAATTGTTTTTAACCACACCCCAAACTCTATTGAAAACATGGGGTTGAGTCCATAAAATAGTGATTAGGCTTTAGCTGAATGAGACTGGAGTAAGTTTTCACTGAAGAATGAGTGCCCTTGAGTGTGTTCTAATTTGATATTTGGTTAAAATGTTTTGCGAGGAATAAAAAAAAAATATTGGTTTTTTCCAATGGGTATTTGGAAAACTCTTTTCACACGATATTGAGAATGCAAATTATTTCTTAGCTTTTTTGAGGTCAAAGATATTCTAGTGTCTATATAATCCCTCATTTCAAGAGATTTTGAGATAGTTTTTCTCCCTCTTTTACATCTGAAAATAGAGTGGGTTTGTGTGCTTGTTATGGTCAGTAGTACAGAGTGATTGATTAGCTGATCAACTGGTCAAGATCTTGCTACAGACAAAACATCTAAAGGTCTTTTTGGTTTCGTGTTTGGAGTCCCAGCATCATGTTGAGAGGTAAATGACCTTATTCTTTCAATTGCCCAATTTATGCTTTGGTTAAACAACATGTGCAAAGTAACTATTAATGTTGTTTAGTTGTCAAATTAAGCTGTTAAATCATCTTGTCTGCTAGTTAACTCAAAAAAATGCCATACCCGAGTGTTATGTGGATACATTTTCAAATCCCCTTTCTCTGTATTCCATACAATGCAGACTACCTATGAACCCTTTTCAAGCTTTGAGTGGATGAAATACAAATATGTCGTTGCAGGTCCAAAGAATGGAGGTGGATACATGAACTCATGGGCTTTCTTTCTTGAAAGATTTGAAGTTTGTGTCACCTTCATGGCTGCCAGGTATATTGTGATGAAATGCACAAAACTAAACTCGTCACCCATTGTAATCAATGTGAAATAAAGCCAAATGAGGTTTACTACATGCTATGAAAAACTCAACAAGGAACAAAATTAAATAGAGGAGATAAGAATATTGAAAGCACTCACTCCAATGTGTGTAGCAGATAGGTAAGAAATATTCACATCACTCATCCATGCAATGTATCATATACATTATCCATTACAAACCCCAAAATAATTGCCATTAAAAATTATATAGAAACACCAATCCATTGCCTAGCCTATAAGTTATTTAACAAAAAATCATTACAACTTATGGGTGGTTAAGTTAAGGTACCTAGTGGAGATGGCTACTGTGATGGATGGCTTGACTTTTGAGTGTTGAAATGACAAGGCCAAGCTCCAAATGATTGATTGTCAAATGATAGAGAATTAGAGTGCAGAGGAACTCCAAATTCAACGCATCCTTCTCTACAACCCATGCAGCTCCCTAATACCTCTTCGACCTCTATGTCAGGATCCTCAAACTCATCATGAGCTATGGGGAATAATAATCTGTCAATTCCTATGCAAAATTTATTACAAAGTCTACCACAACTTATACATGAGCAAAAAATCAATTCTGACATGTGGCCCTTTCAAATAGTAAATTTTCTGCCGAAAACGTTAATTTAGTCATCCAACACAATGCAATTGCCACATCTTCAAACTCTTTCGCCAAACCAAAGCAACAATGAAGCTATATTATAGGTTGCATGTTTGACTCTCGATCTCTCCAAATTATGGAATAAACCCTAGATTTTACTATCTTGTCTATCTTTTGAGCCTCTTGATTTCAACTCCTCTGCACCATTTTGCTTCAAATTCACAAATACCTCTAAAATTTATCTAATCGTCTTTAAAAAAATCAACAGAAAACATAAAAAAATCCACAAATTCTATTGACATTTTACCTCACTTTTCCCGCAACTTAAGCAGAAGCACGTACAATTAAGATATGCGTGAGAGCAATAGATCAATGGTGTTAAATAACAATGGAGTGAATGACTACAGATTTGCACAAAATAGATGTGTTGAAAAGGGTTTAGAAGCTTTCAAGTAATTGCAAGCGTAAAAACAAAAAACTCAACATTTTCTAGCATCCTCATCACCTATGCAAAGTGGAAGCTATGTAGCAGTGCACAAACAGTTTTCAAAGCAATAAAAGATGACGAATTTTGTTTGAAGTTGCAGATACAAAGGGGGTTGAGCTTAAACTTACCCGGGCAAACTGACAGATTCCAACCTGTGCAACGATAGCAGAACAAATGAGGTGAAGAAAATTTGAGCCGACCGTGTAGAGGTTGAGAAACGAGGGCAAATGAAACCAAGGCAAACGGCAACAGGGAAAATAAGCATCAACAAGGATATTTTTTACGCTACCTCCAATCATCAGTAAATGCATCGACACCAACTGACTCCTATCAACATAAATGCATCACCAAGAGTATAGAAAGCAACCGACGACCAAGATCTATCCAATGGCAGTCCATCCTTTCTCGTGCAATTGTAACTGTCGATAGGCAAAATGGGTTTGGCAAAATCCATTGAGGGAACGCCTTCGGTGTAAATATATCATCTTAATTTACTTTGACAAAATAGTTTTATTGGGAGACCACATGGTTGTTGAGAAAACTGTCACAAAAGCAATATAAATCTGCAACAAAACAAAATGTACAGAGCATGCAAAATAGCAAGAACAGAGCATACAAGATACAAAGAATATAGAGTAAAATATAAAGCACTATGAGCACACATAGCAATATATAGAAGAGAAGACAAAATACATCTTTTTGTTGCTGCACAATGAATAGAGTTTCTTCTATTTTCTACTTGCAAAAACAATTACAAATGCCTCTATAAATAGAGGTCCTAGAATTTTTTGGATATACTTTACAGTCAAAAAAACATACTAAAAATGTGAATAGAGGAGAAAAAATCAGACTATCGGTAGAAGAGAATGGTTGTTGGAAGCTTCTATTTTTAATGAATTTTGTTGATTTGTGCACTTTATTTGGTGGTAGAAGTTTTCATATTAAATTCAGCTGGATGCAACTAATCTTCTTCTGTCGACACCTTTTATTGCCTCTTCTGTCGGCACCTTTTATTGCCTTCACGTGTTCAACATTCTCTCACTTGAAGCAATAGAAAGGTTTTGAATAAGCTGTAATCATCACATCACCCCTAGGCCTACCATGTCTCTACAAAACTCATGCTTTTCTCTTGGCAGAATTTTAGTGAGCATATCAGCAGGGTTCTTATCTGTATGGATCTTTTCCAAGGATAATTGTTGTTCCTCCAGCACATGCCAAATCCAATGATACCTCAAGTCAATATGTTTTGTTCATGAGTGAAAAAATGGATTTTTCACCAAGTGAATGGTGCTTTGATTATCACAATATAGCACATACTTGTCCTGTTTTATTCCTAGCTTTCCTAAGAATCATTACATCCACAACATCTCTTTGCAAGCTTCTGTTGCAACTATATACTCTTCCTCTATTGCGGAGAGAGCTACTATTCATTGTAGCCTGGATACCCAAGATATCGTAGCACCTGCAAATGTATACAAATAACCAATGGTGGATTTTCTAGTCTCTAGGTCTCCAGCCATATCTGCATCATATCAGTATTGCCAAAACATAAATAGTAGTGACTAGTACCCTTGAGATACCTGAAAATCCACTTTACTGCTTGCCAATATTGTTTGCCTGGAATTGTAAGGAACCTACTCACTACTCCCATTGAATGTGCAATATCCGAATGAGTGGATACCATGGCATACATCAAGCTACCAATTGTTGAAGCATAAGGAATATTTTTCATTTCCTCCTTCTCCTTGTCATAAGGACATAAATTGGCACTCAATTTGAAATGAGAAGCAAGAGGTGTACTAACTGGCTTGGCATCCTTCATATTAAATCTGTCTAGAACCTTTTCAATATATTTTTCTTGTGAAAACCACAATTTTTTCTCATTTCTGTCATGAATGATCTTCATGCGTAATATTTGTTGTGCTAGACCCAAATCCTTCATTGCAAACTGACTATCCAAATTCTTCTTTAACCTATTAATCATATTATTGTCATGTCCAACAACTAACATATCACCCACATATAACAATAATATAATGAAATTTTCCTAATTAGATCTCTTGATGTAGACACAATGATCAACTTCTAGTCTATTAAAACCATGCTCCAACATAAATGAATCAAATTTCTTATACCAATGGCGAGGTGCCTATTTCAACTCATAGAGACTCTTCTTCAACCTGCAAACCAAGTTTTCTTTACCTTTGATTTTGATTCCTTCTAGCTGTTCCATGTAAATATCCTATTTCAAATATCCATGAAGAAAGGTTGTCTTTACATCTAATTGTTCACACTCCAAGTCTAAAACAACAGTAAGACCAAGAATGACTCTAATGGATGACATTTTAACAACAGGTGAAAATATTTCAGTGAAGTCAATACCTTCTTTCTGAGTAAATCCCTTCACTACCAACCTTGCTTTGTATCCTCCCTTCTTCTCATCACCCACATGCTTCATCTTGTACACCCATTTATTTTGTAGGGATTTTCTTCCTTTTGGAAGCTTTTCCAACTCCCAAGTTCTATTTTTCAGCAAGGAGTTCATTTATTCCTCCATTGCTTTCTTCCATTCTTTGCAATGCTCATCTTTACAAGCTTCCTGAAAACCATCAGGTTCACCTTCATCAGTTAACAAAATATAGTCTGAGGGTGTATACCTTTGTGAAGGCTAATGAGGCCTAGTGGATCTACGAACCAACTGTCGTGTTGTGTTTTCAAGTTGAATCTCTTGTAAAGGTTCCTGCAAGGTTTTTTGTTGTTGTTGTTCCACATTCTCCTCTTGTTGTTCATCATGCTCTTGATCTTGCTACCCATTTTCTTGCATTGGTGGGATATTTTCTTGTTGTTCATCAAACCTTTCAACAATTTTCTTAACCTCCAAACTACCTGTAGTCCTCTTAAACATCTCTAAATCATTAAATATAACATCCCTACTTATAACAATCTTATGTTTAATTGGACCCCATAAACGATAACCAAATTCACCATCCACATATCCCAATAAAATGTATTTCATTGATTTATCATTTAGCTAGTTCTATTCTCTTTGGGAATATGCACAAATGCTTCACATCTAAAGATTTTCAAGTGAGAATAATTCACCTTCTTACTAGTCCAAACTTCTTTAAGAATGCCACCATCCAAGGTTGTAGTAGGAGATCAATTTATGAGATAATAGGCTATCCTCACTGCTTCTTCCCAAAAATGCCTTTTTAAACCAAAATTTGACAACATACTCCTCACCTTCTCCATGATAGTGTGATTCATCCTTTTTGCAACACCATTCTATTGAGGAGTACCAGGTACAGTCCTCTCATGCATAATTCCAAACCTGTTACAATATTCCTTGAATGCATTTGAGCAGTATTCTCCACCATTATCTGTCCTCAAGCACTTGAGCAATTTTTTAGTTTCTCTTTCAATAGTAGCATGAAACTTTTGAAATATCCCAAATACATCATCTTTTTTTTATGGGGTAGGCCCAAACCTTTCTAGATGCATCATCTATGAATGTTACAAAGTATGATGCTCCTCCTAATTATTTAATATTAGTAGGCCCAAATACATCTAAGTGTATCAGTTCTAACAAATTTTCCTTCAGTTCATGACTACCTCTAAGAAATGAAACTCTTCGTTGTCTACCATAAATACAATGCTCACAAAGATCAAGATTATAAGATTTCAAACCTGGTAGCAATTTTTTTCCCATGAGGATTTTTAGGCCCTTCTCACTCATATGACCTAAGTGCCTATGCCATAGATCCTATTGAGTTTCCTTCTTTTGCAATAGCAGTTGTATCTGTTCTTTCTATCATTATCGTCAATGTATACAAAGTCCTGGTCTTGTGTCCTTTAGCCATGACCAATGCTCCTTTGTTGATTTTCCAACCACCTTTTTCAAAGCTTACAAAATAACCTTCATCATCTAATCATCCCACAAAGATCAGGCTCATGTGCATTTCTCGTACATGCCTAACCTCTTTCAATAGGATATCTTGTCCTTCCTTCGTCTTAATCTTGACATCTCCCACTCCAACAATTATGCAAAAATGATTATTTCCCAAATGCACTCTACCATAATCACCAAGATTATATGCAAAAAAATTCTCTTTGCATGGAGTTACATGGTGAGATGCCCCAGAATCAAGGATTCAATCAAAGCTACTGCTAGAGGCATTCAAGCATACATCTTCTACTAAAATAGTAAGTAAAACATCTGCATCTGTAGCTATAACAGTGGTCTCGCCTTCATCTGTGCTAGTTGGCTTCTGATTTTGATCTTTCTGGCTTCACTTCTAGACTCGACACTCTCTCTTCACATGCCCTGGCTTTCCACAATGATAACAAGTGATCCTGCCCCTTTTTGATTTGGATTGACCTCTTGATCTTGAGTGTCCTTGATAGCTGCGATCGATCCTCCTATCACAATTAGCTAGAGCTTCTCCTCCCTGGTTTTTTGCAATTGACTTTCATTGCAGCTCCTCATTCATTACGTTGTTGCTGACATCATCAAACTTCAGGGTTCCTGCAGGCATTGAAGTGCTCATAGCAACAATCAAATTTTTCTAGCTGTCTGGCATAAAACACATTAGTAAAATAGCTCTAATCTCATCATCCAAAGTAATTTTAATTGAGGGAAGCTGACTAGTAATGATATTAAATTCATTTAAATGTTCTGCAACGGAAGCACCCTCCTTCATCTTAAGATTATATAATTTCTTCATCAAGAAAACCTTATTTGAAGTTGTGTTTTTCTCATATAGATCATGTAGCTTTTTCCATAGATTTGTTGATGTCTTCTCTCCTGCAACATTAAAATACACATTTTTAGCTAGATATTGATGGATGGTTGCAATCGCCTCTCTAACTAGCTTATTCCAATCTTCATCCACCATTGTTGTGGGTTTCTTTGATATTCCCTCAATTGAAAAATATTGATCCTTCAAAATTAATATATCCTCCATTTGGGATTTCCATAGGGTAAAATTAGCCTCGTTCAACTTCTCCATATTGCTCACTGCTGCTGCCTCCATGACTGGATCTGACTGGCTTTCATACTAGTTGTTGAGAAAACTCTGTCACAAAAGCAATATAAATCTACAACAAAAAAGAATGAACAAAACACACAAAATAGAAAGAACAGAGCATACAAGATATAGAGAATACATAGTAAAATATAAAGCACTATGAGCACACAGAACAATACATAGAAGAGAAGATCAAATACATCTTGCTGTTGCTGCACAATAAACAGAGCTTCTTCTATTTTCTACTTGCAAAATCAATTACAAATGCCTCTATAAATAGAGGTCTTAGAATTTTCTGGATAGACTTTGCATTAAAAGAAACATGCTAAAAAAGTGAATAGAGGAGAAAAAATCAAACTGTCAGTAGAAGAGAATGATTGTGAGAAGCTTCCATTTTGAATGAATTTTGTTGGTCCTTGTGCACTTTATTTGGTGGTAGAAGTTTCCATATTAAATTCAGTTGGATGCAACTAATCTTCTTTTTTCGGCACCTTTCATTGCCTGTTCTGTCGACACCTTTCATTGCCTTCACGTGTTCAACAAGAACTTGCAAATCAAAAAGTACTCAGAACAAATACTGAGCTATAACATTCATTGCAGTTTCAGATTTTATCGAAAATTGGAGAACGGTGACACAAATCAGTAAGCATTTATGAATTTAGTCATCGAATAATTAACAACCAGGTTGAGTTTACTGTACTTTGTTCAAAACGATCACGACTGACCTATGAAAACTGTAGGCAAGATTGGGAATTTCATAAATAGTTTTCATAATTGTTCTTCATTAGACAAATGTCAAAGACTGCAATTCATTTTCAATTCTTACTGAGGCTAGCAATCACAGGATATGGCCACTATCCATCAAAATGGACGTCAAAATGTTTAAATTATGCACCTACGATTGTGTATAAAAATATATCGTCTTAATTTCCTTTGACAAAATAGTTTGATTGGGAGACCACACTGTATTGAAAGAAAACTGAAAAAGTTTTTTAAGAATCAAACATCAATTCTTATTCTAGCATGAATGAAATAACATGTAATCAACAATCAAGTGATTGATATTCATTGACAAAGTACATTGCAAATATATTGTTAGACATGGACATTAATCTATTTATATTAGTCTTTTGCATAATAAATGACTAATTTAATAGTATTTATTGTTATAATGCACATCAACATTTATTACAATTTTTTATTGTTGGAGTAAATGGTTTCTGTCATTTATCCGCTTAAGCTTATTTAGGTAGAATAGTTTAATTAATTATTCTGGGTAGTTTTGCTTTCCATATAGGGAAGTTTTATATCCATTACTTTTTTTTTTGCCTTTAAAAGGCTGTACAATATGTAATTCAATCATCTTAATTTATTCACTTGTTTTGGTGAAATAGTTGTTTCTTCTCTCGTATCTATGAAGGTATTTTTGTTGCAGATTCATAGGAGGTGGATGACACCAACATGGTATCAGATCCAACCATTATGCAATCCTTCCTTTGAGATTTTTCTTCAGAGATTGTTTGAGATCGTTTATTTTATTTTTCTAACATTTAATTTTTTTTCAAATTTCAAAATTGCCTTATTAAATTCCTTATTCTGATTATTTCAATTTCCTGTTGCTGGAAAATATCCTGGAGCGATCTGGAGGCATGATTTGAAGAGAAGCCCAATCCATTGTCTACATAATTTCTCCTCCATTCATTGGAGCCATACATACCCATCCAGGCTCCACCATCTACTACTGGGATGCCAACACTTATTGGAAGCAGATTCAATACATCTATTATAGCTTTGATTTTTTTGATGTCAGCGTGGATTTTTGTTTGGATAGGTCAGTTGATTAAGAGGCTTTGGCATGGCACAGACCTACTCCCTATTTCCGACTTAGTGCAGGACCACTCGTTGGTTCAATGTTGGTGCGCTGTAGAACAACCTTTCCTCGGTCCCAGCTTTGGTGCATGTGGAACCTATCCGTGGTCTCATCTTAGTGCATAACCAATCCCTTTTCTTGGCTCCGTGCACAACCACTCCATAATTCCTTCTTGGATTCGTGCCTTGTTCCTTTCAAGGTATCATTTTATTTGCTAAAGGTGTTCACATTGGAGGTGGCGATTTTTGTAGCAGAGATCGGTTGATCTTTGGCAGCAAATACCTTAATTTGGAGGGGCATCAATTCTATCTTGGAGTCTTTCGTTTTTCTATCCTTGAAGAGGTGTCTTTGGCAAGCGATTTGAGGATGCTATTTGAGGCGTGAAAGATCTCTTTTCAGGCCCACATGAGGGTATTTTCACCTTTGTTGGGAATTTTTTTCTAAAGTTTCCCCTAAATATTTATTTAGGTTTTCACTTGTGCACAACCGAGTGGAGGTGGGTCCCTACTTTTTGAAGTGTTTTTGAGAAAATTAAACCCACATTGGCAGCATGGGGAAGATTCTCGCTATTTAAATAGAATTGAAGTGCGTTTAGGTTATCGTACTTGTGTGTTCGATGGAGTTGCTTGGTGTCAACATGGAGATCAAGCAATGGGCTGCATCAAATTTTGCTATAAATCAGGTTTAATTCTTTTTTGGAAGTTTTTGAAAGCACTATCTTTGAATTTTTTTAAGGAATTAAGTTATAATGGTTTCTTTGGAGAAATGAAACTTTAGGAAATAGAGTGATGTTGTTCTCACCCATCTTAGTGAGGATAATCTATTGCCATATTTGTATAATTAATTTCATGTTTTAGACATACGTAGTAGGTATACTATTTGGAAAGGATTTAGGCCTAGAGTCTATGGAGTTAGTTTTGAGCATATGAATGAAAAGGACCTTTTGGATTCACTTTTTCATTTTGAGATCCCTTTATGCTCGTTGGACTTACCTTCGAGTATCATTTGGAGATC